>JAGKTI010004388.1:24574-50926 GCA_018397915.1 Birgus latro
ACCACACACTCCATCAGTTCCTGGGGCTTTCCCCATTTTAACTTTCTTCATTGCTTCCACCACTTCCATCCTACTGAATTCTTCCTCTCTTCTCACAATCCTCTGAAAGCTGCTTCATGTTATCTCTTGGAATCTCTGTTGAGTCAGAATTCATTCGAAACTTACTGCACTCAAGAACTATATATATCGGTATCACCCACATGTTATTCATTCAAGAAGCTTTTGTTGGTCGTTCTCTAGCTGGGGACGAGGCTCTCTCACTTACTGGCTACATATGTTCACCTCGCCAAGAAGGGTCTCATTTGTTACATTCATTCTTCCATACCACATCAACTTTTCCACTGCTCTGTAGTCGATGATAATACCTTTCAGCTTTTTGAGGACTCAGTAGGTGATGGTAAGATCCGCTTATGTAACGTATATTCTGCCCCTGGAAGGATTAACCTCTCTGCCCTCTCTTCTTGTACAGTTCGTGGCATGATCTACATTGGAGACTTTAATGCCCGACATCCTGCTCTGGGCGGCCTCTCTCCTACTCCAAATCGTAATGGGCTTCCTCTCCTTGAATACATCCACCACTACCAACTCACACACTGGGACACTGGTACTTGTGGAGGCACTCTTGATCACATTGTAACATCCAGGCTATTGCCATCCCACGTCAGGTGCTTTTCCATCCCTACTCTCTTCTCGGATCATGTTGCCCTCAGCCTCCACTATTCCCTCTATGCTAGACCTTCTCCTCCTAATACTCACACCCATTACCATTCCACCTAAGTACTGCCCTATGTGTTCATACATTTCCAACCTCCTCTCCACATTTGATTTACAGTCACCTAATATATTATATTCCTTCCTTGTAAACTCCACCCATGACTTCCACAGCTGCTATGTTACGAGACCACACAATAAAAGTCGCCCTGAAGCTCATGCTTGGACACTTGAGCAACTCCTCCTCCAGACAGATAGGAAGGTGGTAAAAGGTGGTCTCTTTCCAGAGTCTACCAACATCTGACTGTCTGCACCAGTACTACGCATCAAGAGACGATCTAATTGCCCTCCAGATATCATCAACCATCAGACGAGTGTTGGATCCATGTGGCATCTAATCAACAAGGTTGTCAGCAAAAAGTCCTCCAGTGCTCTCCACCACAGTCCAGCTGAGTACGCACAAGATCTTATTAATACATGGTCTGAAAAATCACAAGCACACAACCTTCCTGCACATATTCAAGCTGCATTCTCCTCCCAGCAAAATGTCTGCACTCCTTGTCTGGTGGCTGCATTACTGAAGTCAGATGAAGATGATGACCTGCTGATAACTGAGGACGAATTGCAATGTGCTTTCATTAGGAGTTTGGCAACAGCCCAAGGGGATGATGGGATCACTTACTTTGCCCTTCATCTACACCTTAAAGTCCCTGGCAGCCCGCTGATACAGTTGTACAATCTTTGCTTCTGTAAGGGATATGTGGCTAATGCCTGGACCTCCAGCACGATTATACACAATCTGAAACCTGTTAATGACAAATTCTGACCTATTTCTCTTACTTCCTACTCAAGCAAGGTGCTCGAATGCATCTTCCTTATTCGTCTCATGCTTTGGCTGGAGGATAAACTCACCCAGAATGAATGGTTTTCTGCCACAAGGAAGTACACACCACTGTCTGTTGGAACTCCGTATCCTCCTCTTCCCCACCAGTGAAGTAGCATTCACTGATCATAAAAAGGCCTTTGATGTTACAAACAGAGATATCATCCTCTATCAGCTGGTTGAATTTGATCTCCAAGTAAACCTCTTGAGATGGATACGGGGTTACCTCCGTAAAAAAACTCACGTGTCCTTTTTAAGGGCACGTGTAGCTCCTCCACGACCTTCGAACTCTGCATGAGGTTGTTCAGCCCGTTTTTCTTTAATATCCGTATGCATCAGTTACTTTCTCTTCTTCCCAACATTCCTAGAATCACTGTTACCTGTTGCACTGATGATATCTGCATTCACTACAGCTGTCCAAAAGATCTTCAACGCTTCGTTCAGTCATTCTATGAGTCGTCTTCCAATTGTGGCCTCACCCACTCCCCAGAAAAAAAGTATAATCTCTCCCCGCAACCCAGGAATGATTCCAGATTCACTGTAGGAAATAGTATCAACCCCTTGTGCAGGCAGTACCACTACCTGGGTGCACCTGTACAGATTACCACAATCATACCTGTAAGACAAAGTGTTCATTCCATTGTCCGAGACCTAAATCGGCTGAAGCAGTGCATAATTTCCTTCAAATGGCTCACCAACACTGCTGCCAGAATCTCTATCCCTCTGGCCAGAACTGTCTACATTGTATTCATACGGTCAGTTGTCAGTTACCTCTCACCTGCTCTCATTCAACTCTCGAAAACATACTTTAAACCCACTGATACTTTTCAGAACAAAATAATGAGGTACATCCTGGGCTGTCCTATTTCCACCAGAATAGTCAACATGCAAACAGAACTCAATCTTTCCCCCTTGTGGAGAGAATATACGCCAATGTCTCTTACTTCAGCGTCAAAGGCCTTCATTCTCCCCATTTTGCCCCCCATTATTCTCATGTCATCAGATCTTCACTTGACTCTCTTGCATCTCGACCTCCACTGCGGCCCGTTGTCTGCAACCTTGTTAATACAGCCTGTTTCATCTTACAAAGACTTGATATTAATGTTCCGGTGGCAAAAGTGGATATGGTCCACCTCCGTGGAGGATTCCTCACCTTGAAGTCTGCTTTACTCCTGTCTCCAAGGCAGACCTAGCACTCCTCCAGAAACAACTAGCTTTGGTGACCATCGCAAAAGTGTGTTCCTCAGTTCCTGTCACGCACCATCTCTACATTGACGGTTCCTTGCAAGCAGATGGGAGTGCTAGATGCGCCATCTTCTTACCAGATTTGGACCCACCAGAGGGAGGCTGGGTTAGCCGCAGACTACTGAACTCGTCTAGCTCTACCTATTGTGAGCAACAGGGGCTCTTGCATGCAGTTAGTCTCCTCTCTCAGTGAAGACTGAATGATGTAGTTATCTGTGACTCTCAGTCCGCCCTTGAAGCCATCTCGTCTCAAAAATCCACATGACACCACTTAGTTCAAATATTGTTATATCATTTAGTTTCAGCTAACAATAATTCTCTTACCATACTGTTCTTGTGGATACCTTTGCATGTTGGAATTACAGCTATTGACACTGTTGACCTCGTTGCAAAAAAAATGCCTGTGTACTGCCTCTCCCTGGTGATGCTATATCCTACCTCTTCTGCTACAAAACGAAGACACATTTTGCCGCTATTCTCCCTACACACCACCGCAGGAGCACTTGGTGGTTTCAATGTGTCCATCCAACACTACGACCACTTTCTCCAAGTATCGTCAACATGGACTTATGATTCACAGGGACAATGTTCTGTCTGCTCAACTTCGACTAGGATATTGCCCTGTCTGGCAAGTCTCTGAGCAGGGGACTTGCCTCACTCCTCGTGCAAACTATGTGACCGTCATAACGACAACAATCTACGGCATTACTGCCTTGAATGTCGCTCAGTCAGGGACCTACTGTCTCAGGGACAGTCCCTGACTGATATATGTAATTATTTACTCAGTCATTCAGATATAATTCTCGTGAAACATCCACTCTTTGATAGATGCTAACTCCTGTATTGTAAACTCCAATATATCTATGTAACACAACAGCATTCCTTCCGAGACACGAGTTCCTCTGTACATAACACTTGGCCTCATGGTCCTGTTAGTAGATATGTCGTCCTTTGGGCATAATAAATTGATTGAATAAATATATATAAAAAAGGAAAAAACAAATAAATTTAAAACCTCAGTCTGTTCACTATCCCTGCTGGGATTCGAACCTGGGCCCATTAGGATTGCAGGCCACCTCTCATGTTTTCACCTTTTTTATTTTATTTCATTTCATACTGGCTTTATCCCTCAGTTGTGTAGTGAATAAAAAAAAGACAGACAGAAAAACAAGGCGAGCAACACATACCTCTATTTCAGAGAGAAATATCTGCCTCCAGGATATAAAGTAGATGGACTGTTGAAGATTTCATTTCAGTATTGAATTAACTTTAACGTTCAGTCGAAGAAAAAGACACTTTTAAGAATATGTTTGACCCGAAATTACTGAAAGTGGTATTCTCGTGCGGTTTGGAAGGTTAGTAACACGTCTTCCTTACCGGTTTATTTCTGATTCTGCTCTGTTACTATGTACGTGTGTGTTATTCGTGCAGTCTATGACGATATCTAAAAGATATAAGAAACAAGAGAACATTCATGGGTACTTTGGAAATTAAATCGTCAAGGAAGAGGTGCTAGGGAGCCTCCTTAACTGACGAGAATACCAGCCTCAGAGACTTGGTGGATAGTGTCAGTGGACCTTATGAAGATGAGATGCTTGCAGGTGGATGATTCACTATTCTGTGTTTTTAATTTAGTGAATATCGTGAGGAGTTTAATAATGATGCAGCCATTTTTACCATAAGGAATGTGAAAAAGAAAATGCATATAGCTTATCCTGTACCACGCTGGGGAAGGAAAAAAAGAAAAAAAAAAGATACCCCTCTATGCCAGCCGAGTTTGTTTTTTTTTCTGGCTAAATGGATCAATATAAGACCCCTGGCACTAATCAAAGTAATCTTTATTGCCAAAAAGTTGGTTGAATCGAGTCAGGTTGGTGGCCTCTGCCTTTGAAATCTTCGAGGTTACTGAGAGACCATAGCAGTTGTGAGCTTGTGAATCGATTTTGGATTTTTTTGTGGGTAAGTGGGCTTCATACATCAATATAAGATCCGTAGTACTAATCAAAGAAATCACTAAAGCCAGAAAGTAGGTTGAATCAAATAAGCTTGGTGCCACTTGACCTCTGAAATCTTCAAGGTTACAGACAGAGCAGAGCAGCTGTAAGCCTGTGACGACTCACTCGCCTCCCCCACTCATAAATCAGTGTTGCAAGTGTAGTGAGGAAATGTTTGAAGTTAGCGAGATACAATATTACCTTCCATTTTACTTTGGTTTCTTGCAATAACTTCTCAACGCTACAGGACATAGATCTACGTCACCAGCGTTTTTGAAGGGGACGTAGATCTTTGTCGCTAGCATGGTAAGGTTTAAAGAAAACTAGCCACAAGCACCCATTTTAAAAACCCAGGTTGATAATCCATTTAATGATCGAGTAGGGATCAGTTTTTATCTGTCACCACTTCATTATCATCCCAAACTCAACTCTCACCTAGAAGACGGGGGAGTGCCAGAAGAAAAAGACAAACACAGAATTGGAGAAGTATCAGATTGCATGCACAGTGAAATGAGCAACAAAATCATTCACATATAACTTAAGATATCGAAATCCTGGTTATATGTCATTAGAAACCCATCTGCCCCCATGTACTGTTCTGTACCTACACCTGTGATACACCTGTGATATATTGAATGCATAGTAAACCATGACATGGCTGTACACTTAGCCTACCTTGAAGAAATATTGATCCGTCGGCAGCAGAGATGACTGTAGACTCCAAGACAAGCAGCAAGAAGAAACGACACACCATTTCTGCCTTCATGTAGGACACTGAATTACTCTTGGGTTAAGCTGATGGTCGTTGTATGAAGAGTATTGTATACAAGGTATATAGTCTATACCCTTTTCACTCTAACTTGGCCTCGATTTTCGTCCTTTTGCAGCTTATTTCACGTAGCTCAGTGACAGAAAAGGAGAATACTACGGCTTTCCATCCTTTCCTTATCACTTTTTCATGACTAGGACCATAATCTAATTACTTGTCACAACTCAGTATTCAAGATGAATAGATGGCAGTTTTAGGCTAAGTTAGAGAAAACGGGATATAGTATATATACCGCAGCAGATGTTGTGCTGTTTAATACGTGCAAATAACCTACAGCTATCAGTAACCCTTTTGTACGATGGCTGGATGAAAAAATACATTCTCCAGCCATCAAGACTTTGTTGATAACCTTTCAAATATCCAGTAAGGTAACGTTAATATCAGTTGTATATATCGTCATCATCATCATTATTGTCATTATCATCATCATCCCGTCTCTTGTTCCTCTCCATATGTGAGGCGAGGTAGGGTCCACAGAGCAAGACACAGGAAATCGATGACAGAAGGAGAACTAACCAACGGTATGCCCAATGAAAAGAGCCACACACTCAGGGCGGTATTCGCCTGTGGTTAGGAAGTTACTAACATCTCTTCCTTATCCGTTTGTTAATTTTCTGATTCAGCTCCTTTACTGCATTCTTGTGTGTTTTTCATGCAATATATATAGAAATTAAAAACACACAAGAAGCAAAAAAAAATGATAATGTATAGGTTGGAAAATACATTGTTAAGGAAGAGGAGCTACTGAGCCACCTTACCCGACGAGAATGTGGGCCTCATTCACTTACTGTTGAAGCCCTGTAATCCTGACTTCATCTCACAGGCATAAGCATCCACACATATGCACTTCATATCACATATCAAATGAAGTTAATCTACTTACCATAAGCCTAAAAAAAAGAAGGGGGGGGGGTTGCTGTGCACTTGTTCATACAAAACTCAGTCAACCAACTCGAACCCTTGTCAGTTCCTTAGCCTTCTCATCCTCTATACCTCGCTTTCTCATACCTTCGTGATCGGCAGTTGCCTCCTCCTATCTTCAAATGTATATATTCTATTATTTTTGAGGGGTTGCATTATGGATGGAATTAAGACCAGCTCACCTCTTTTTACCAAGCCGCAGTTCCTACCAGGCACTCTACTTCAATGGCCAGTAAAATAACTTTGTTTTGAACTTGGGAATGGTTGCAGAAATCGGATGACAATCAGGCTGGAAAGCCGTTTCGTGTTGTCTAGCACTAAAGGGAAGCAGTCTTGCACTTTGGTACAGAAGCACTAAATTTGGCACAAAGACACTTCAAGGAATACTAAATCATAAGATCTGGTACACAGTTGTTCCAGTGCTGCAGAATTCCCTTTTTCAAGATGGCTGCCAATATGGCCATCAGTAATATGAAACAACCATATTGTTGAGAAAAAGGATTTGCCAGTTAGATTGTGCTGAAGAATTCTTGATGATTCTAGTAGTACCGTTACATGTCAGAGTTGCCAGTTAGCCTGCTGTTTGTGAGCGCAGTTATTTTGTAAGTTGTACATTATTTTTTGTTTTCTATTTCTCTATAATGTTTTATTTATGTGATTGTTAAATTATGTATTTTAATTTAAGTTTGTATGTCATGTAATGTAAGAAAACTTTGGCATGTTTTGGATAGCTCTGAGTTGGTAAATGTTGTAACCGCCGCTCCCTTTAGAATGGTCGAGGACTGTGGAGAGGTAGTAGAATACTTTAGAATATAGGAAGCTTATATAAGGACGGTGAGAGACTAGAGCAGTTTCATTCAGTTTTCAGTTCAGTTTGAGTATTTCAGTGTCAGTGCAGTTACTGAAGTTGCAAGCAATTACTGTAATTATTTGGGGAAAAAAAAGAGTGAACTTTAGAAGCCAGTGTTTATTCACCATGACTGAGCTTGTCTTGTGTACTGTACGCGATAAGGCTGCCTCTAGGAAGAACAACTCACTGGGCAACGTCCTTCCAATACTGAACTACTGCTGTTGGAGCCTGCGGCTGTGTGGAACGGGGACGGAACACTGGTGTCAGGAGCGTGGAACATAAAGTGCAGCAGTGAGTCAAATCTTCGACATGAAGCATGGGGTGTGCAGACAAGATCAAGAGCTGGACGGAGGGGGGGGGGGGGGAAGTGTCCCTGGTGGCAATCATGAAGCTATTACAAACAAAAATTGTACAACTACAAGCACAAAGTGAACAACTGCAAGAACAGAATGAAGGACCACAGGCACAAAGTGTACAACTACAAGCACAGAATGAAGGACTACAGGCACGAAGTGTACAACTACAAGCACAGAATGAAAAACATAAAAAAACTTAAAGGGCAATTACAGGCACAAAATGAAGAATAAAATAACAATTGGAAGCACAGAGGGAACAGCTTCAAGGGGCATTACAGGAGCAACAAAAATAATTACAACTGAGGATGCAAGGACAGCTGGATGATTTCATGGGGAAAATGAGGGAAGAACAGGAACCATTGAAGGAGGAAGTGTATGTTAAGCTACGGCAGCATAAGTATGAGGTAAGCAATACTGTGATGGAGTGCAAACAGCATGTAGACGACCAGCTGAAGATAATTCATGAGGAATTTGTGATGGAGTGCAGACAGCATCTAGATAACCAGTTGAAGCATGTTTCTTTTTTTTTTGTGTCCGACTCTGGGCATAGGTTTCACAGCCTGCTATCATGGCCCAGCAGTCCTCCTACATACCATACACCTCTACATGTCACCACTTCGGCGCTAACACCCACCGTCCATATTGAATACATGCTAGGGCTGTCTCATACAGGACTGATGTACTGGTATTAGCGGGGGTATTTTTACGACATGTCGGCGGGTCTTCTGATAGATCAGTAAAGCCTGATTTGCTGAATTTCAAATCCTTAAACTGTTCCCTGCCCCAGCGAGGATTCGAGGCTGAGTCCATGGGACCGCATGCCACCTCTCTACCGATTGAGCCACAGCCTCCCCCCAAAAAAAAGAAAAGAAAAGAAAAAAAAGTCTTGACCGTCTTCAGGCAAAACTATAGGATCTTCACCAAAAGCACAGTTATGGGGTGTAGATGCAACTCTGCCTCCGGCTAGTGTACAGGGAGCATATGAAAAGAATGGACAGTCTATGGTGAATTCTGACGGATTACAAGCATCTACAGGTAACATAACAGATTTGAATAATCAGAATGTAGACGTTTTAAGTCCTGGACTTAATTATGATGCACCAGTTTTTAGGCTCCAAACCAGTGAAGTGCATAGCTATAATGTCAGTACAATTAAAAAGAAACCTCAAGAATTCGGCGTTAGAGTATCTTGGGAAGCTTACCATGTACAGTTTCAACTACTTGCTGATCAGGAAGCCGGGACACAAAAAGGAGGATTGTTACAAATGGAAGAAGGAGCAAGAACAGAGTAGTGCAAGGAAATCTATAATTGTAACAAAAAGGTGTTGGACATGTAGTGAGACGGGATACTTCAGTTCTGAGTGTCCAAAGAAGAAAAAGGAGGATAAGAAGATTGCAGAAAACCAGAATGAAGTGGAAAACTAGTGGAGGCTGGTGTTAAGGGGCAACCACCAGCCGGCTTGTCCCAAGTAGCCCCACCACCGAGAAAATACAAGAGAACTGCAATCGGCAGTGTGCAAGTAGACGAAAGAATAGACGGAAAGAAATGTTTCCTGGTGATTGATTCAGCCTCAGAGCACACATTTGTGAGGCGTGATGTGTTACATCATCGGTATCCGCCTGAGTCATCAGAACAATTGTGTGGTGTAACTGGGCACAGTGCAGAACTCAAGGGACACTGGGATGGCCAGATTGAAGTGGCAAGGCAATTTGCCATCCTTCCAGTCTATGTAGCCGAGATGAAGGATCCTTGCCTTCTGATGTCCATGGGATGTGAACTGGACTTCTGCTCCATGACTCTGAAGATTCGAGGAAAGTCGGTTCCCACCACAGCAGTGAGATGTACAAGTTCTTGTGGTGAGTTGAGAGCACTCCACACTACAATCATACCCACAAGATCAGAACTACTGCTTCTGTGTAAGGTGAGTGGCTCTTTTGACAGCTGTCTAGGGGTGGTGGAGCCAGATGTACGGTGTAAGAAGAAGGCCGGAGTGATGGTGGGGAGAACACTGGTGGAAATGGGTGCAAGTGAAGTGCCAGTTGTGGTGGCAAATTTCTCCCGTGAGCCACAGAAGATCAATGAGGGAGAAACTGTGGGACTCTGCCAGGTGGTGGAAATTGAGTGGCATCCGAGGAAGGCCTGTAAAAGGAGTTTGATCAAAGAAGATGGGTATCTGCCAGACCACTTACAAGACCTATTTTCAAGGAGTTGCCAGTGCCTGGATTACTCACAAGTGCTGAAGCTGAGGCAGCTGCTGACGAAGTTTGCTGATGTCTTTTCCACTGGAGACCTAGACCTGGGGTGCAATGATCTGGTGGAACTTTGTATAGAGACCAGGGGTCACTGCCCAATTAAACAGCCAGGTGAAGGATGGCGCCAGACCAACAGCAAGAAATGGAGAAGGTGATGGAGAATCTCCAAAGTCAAGGAGTGATAGAAAAGTCCAGCGGTTCTTGGGCATTGGCAGTGGTTCTGGTAAGAAAGAAGGATGGCCCAGTGAGGAGCTGCATGGATTCTTGAGCCGTGAATGACATGACAGTGAAGGATGCATACTCTTTGCCAAGGATCGATGACATGCTAGATGCTCTGTCTGGTGCCAAGTTTTTTTCCACTCTGGATTTGAAAGCAGGATATCATCAGGTCAAAGCTGCAGAGAAGGACAAGGAGAAAACAGCCTTTTCATACAGGCAGGTATTGGAAGTTTACAGTAATGCCATTTGGCCTATGCAATGCCCCAGCTACTTTAGAGCATCTCATGGATTGCATACTGGAAGGCCTGCTCTGGCAGACAGCTCTGATCTATATGGACGATGCAATTGAGGTTGGACGGACTTTCGATTGGGAACTGGATAGGCTGTCGGAGGTGTTCAACAGGTTCCAAGCAGCTCACCTCAATCTGAACTCCAAGCAGTGCTACTTGTTCCAGAAGGAAGTGAAGTACCTGGGACACATTGTAGGCAAAGGTGGCGTCCATACTGATCCAGAGAAGGTGGCATCTGTGGAAAACTGGCCGATTGCAACATGTGTGAAGGAGCGACAGTGTTTCCTGGGCTTGTGTACCTAATATAGGCTTTTTGTCAAGGACGTTGCAACAATAGCTGCACCTCTGCGCAAGTTGTTGGGGAAGATGAAGAAGTTTGAGTGGAAAGCAGTGATCAGAATGAACTCAAACATGCATTGGCAAGCTCTCCAGTATTGTCGTACCCACATCAGAGTCAGCCATTCATCCTGGACTGTGATGCTAGTGACAATGGTATTGGTGGAGTCCTGTCGCAGAAGAACGGTGAAAAAGAGCATGTGGTGGCGTATTACAGCAAAAAGCTCAGCCCGTAAGGAGCTCTTGGGACTGATGAAGAGCCTTGATTTCTTCCAAACCTACTTATATGGGTCCTACTTCATCAGCAGGACAGACCATGCAGCACTGAAGTGGCTGAAGACATTAAAAAATCCGGAAGGACAACTAGCACGCTGGCTTGGAAAGCTGAACCAGCAAAACTATGAGATGCAGCACCGTCCTGGGCGGGTGCATGGCAATGCTGACAGCCTGAGTCATCTTCCTTGTGACCCAGAGTGCTGGCAGTGTAGTGAAAAAGATCATAGTAAGAAATGCAGCCATACTGAAGTGACAGAGCCCAGCATCAGAGGACGACGACTCGAAGAGGATGCAGATTTATAACCAGTGCTAGTGTGGCTGTAGGGCAGTACCGTGCAACCATCCTGGGAAGAGATTTCTAGATTCAGCACTGTGACCAAGTGCTACTGGAGTCAGTAAGGCCTTCTTCATTTGAACAACAGACTGCTGGAGCATCAGTGGGAGACACCTGAGGGCCTCAGCAAGTACTGCCAGTACTGCGAACTTGTTCCGAGGAAAATGAGGTCTGGGATCTTGGATGAGTCTCATATCCAGATCACTAGTGGGCACCTAGAAGTGAAGAAAACTAGTCGAATACAACGGAGGTTCTACTGGACTGTCATGTGTAAGGACGTTCAAGAGTGGTGTCTGGCCTGTTATGTATGTTGCGCCAAAAAGGGACCCAAGAAACATCGTTTCATCCCTCTACAGCTATACCAAATGGGTGCGCTAATTAAAACAGTCACAGAGGATATTCCTGGACCTCTGCCACTCACTGAAAAGGAAACCGGTATATATATGTTGGCAAGGACTACTTCATAAAGTGGCCAGGAGCCTATGTCATCCCTGATCAATAGGCTGCGACTCTTGCTCAGGCGTTGTTTGAACAGTTCTTCTTTCGTTTTGGGATGCCACAAGGGCCACATTCAGACCAGGGTAGAAACTTCGAGTCTGCTGTGTTCCATGAGTGCTGCAAGTTACTGGGGATCAAGAAGACCAGGATGGCCCCATAGAGGCCACAGTCAGATGGGATGGTGCAGAAATTCAGCTGGATCCTGGGACAAGAATTGGTCAAGCACTGCATAGAGGGTCTATGGATAGGGACCAGAAGTTACCTGCGTTGCTGATGGCATATTAGTCTGCATCCCACAGTCTACTGTCTACACATTTGCAAAACTGATTTTGGGTCCTGAGTTGCACTTACCCGTTGATTTGTTAATGAGAATGCCACCTGGTGTTGAGTGCCTAGGAACACCTCCAACTATGCAATGCATCTTCAGAAAAGGCTGGCTGAAGTACATCATCATGTGCGAGAAGCTCTAAAGTTGTCGGGTGAAGTGATAAAGCGCAAGTATGATGCCAAGGCAAATAAGATGAGCTTCAAGGATGGTGACCAACTTTGGTTATACAATCCTCAGCGAAAGAAGGGACAGTCACCGAAACTGCAGAGCCCATGGGATGGGCCTTACACTGTGTTGGACCACCTATCAGATGTAATGTACCAGAATCGGGGAGGGAGGAAATTTCGCCCAAAGGTGGTAAACGTGAATCGTCTGTGGCAGTACCATGGACCAGGACAGTACAGTTGGGACATCTCCAAGAAATCGTGCTCACCCACAGCCGAGGATGTTGACGAGGACCATTGAGCTGAAATACAAGAGGATGGTGACAGTTTCCCGAGGGAAGGAGTGAATCAGGAAGAGGACCAAGACATCCCAGGAAGAGTTGACTTTGTGGAGGAGCAGGGATGTCATCGGAAGCAGCACAGAAGACTTGATAGGTTGAAGGATTATTTTGTGTACAGTTAGATGTTTCATTAGGATCAATTATGTTTGTAAGTACTCTGTAGTGTCGTCTGGATGACAAAGAGACTGGGGAGGGGGTAGTGTTGAGAAGTGGGATTTGCCAGTTAGATTGTGCTGGAGAATTCCTGATGATTCTAGTAGTACCGGCACATGTCAGAGTTACTAGTTTGCCTGCTGTTTGTGAGCACAGTTATTTTGCAAATTGTACATTATTTTTTCTGTTCTTTTTCTCTACAATGCTTTATTGATGTGATTGTTTGTTAAACTATGTAATTCAACTTGTTTGTATGCTAAATAATGTAAGAAAACTCTGGCATGTTTTGGCTATCTCTGACTTGGTAACTTGTAACCGTTGCTCCCCAACAATCCACAAGAACTGTGAAGCAGTAGAACACTCTAGAATATAGGAAGCTTATATAAGGATGGAGAAGAGACTAGAGCAGTTTCAATCAGTTTTCAGTTCAGTTTGAATGTAGTTCAGTGTCAGTGCAGTTAGTGAAGTTTGTTAATCTTCGGTACTTGTGAAAACAGAGAAGTAAACTTAGCAAGCATTAACCCGAGGAATCCCATCGACGTATTTGTACTTCGCAACGTTTTGGCACAGCCACACCCATCGACGTACGGGTACGTCGCGCAATTGCAAGGGTCATAATTTGCACAATTTTCAAGTTTCATGGGTGATTTTTGGTAGGCATATGTGGAAGACCTTCCTCTACCTGCTGTCAAGCGGGGATACTGCCTGGCACCACCTAATCCCCCCTCCCCCCACAATTGGCAATTCACCTGTTAGCAGTAACCTGGCCAGTAAAGGTACAGTATGTTGCCCCACGGTCTTTCCAATTACGAAATTCATGGTGAAAGTGATTCCTGAGGTGGAGGACAAAGAAATAAAGAAGACAGAGCAAGAAACAAACAGAAGTGATGTGATGGTAATGTCATAATGGAAGGTGCCATATGTGGATTGGTTTTGTGACTGAATGATTCTTCTATTGACTATATAAATGTGTGAAAACCAATATAGTCTTGTACTACACATAAATATGTACCAAATACATAAATAAATACGTAATTTAATGTGGCTTGAATTAGTTAGTCCTTCCATAGTTCATTTTCTTTAGCCAGGTACCCTGAGAAAGAGGGAAAACATAAAGCTGACTAATCACCTGTAGCACCATATATAGCCTCAGGAAGGCGATTTTTCTATGAATTTTCGATGTTTCACACCAAAAGCGAAGGTTTGAGCCAAATAATAATAATCCGAAAAAGCTTGGGACTGGAGGGTGTCGGAGATTGGAAATCGGTCGGGACATGATGGGTTAAGAGTAATTATTTGGAAAATAAAGATGGTGAACTTTAGAAACCACACCTGAGCTGATCTTTTGTACTGTACACTGTAAGGCTGCCTCAAGGAAGAACAAAAGAGTGGGCAACATCCCTCCTATACTGAACTACTGCTTTTGGAGTCAGTGGCAGTGTGGGACGGGTATGTAACATTACCTTTATAACCAAATGACTGAGACAAATGGTTTTAATATCACTGACCTGGTTTTTAGAGTCAAGGAATTCATTTATGACAATAAAATCAATGTACATATATACCATTATAATACAGGTATATTTAAAATGGATGTCAATTAACTGTTGAAAAGACAGAATCACAATATCTTTGAGACTAGAGCATATGGATACTAGATTCTTGTGTCTTTGTGTAGTTTTTTTGGTCATATAATCCAAATCTGATATTAAAATTAATTAACATATTGTTACGTCCCAGTCTCATACTGCCTCAGGATCGGACAACAGTAGTACAGTATAGGAAGGACATTACCCAGTCAGTCGTTCTTCCTAGAGGTAGCTTTTAGGTGTATTACAACACAAAGCAGCAAAGGCGTTGTAAATAAGCACTGGCTTAAGTTCACTGTCTTTATTTTCCAAAATAATTACACTTAATTCTTGGCAACTACACTTCGCTGTTTTCACAAGTTCCGGAGATATACAATCTTCCCTAACTTCAAGTACATTTAATGCTTGCCAACATCACTTCAGTGTTTTCACAAGTTGCTTAGATATAAAATCTTCTCAAACTGCACTGACGCTGAACTACAATAAAACTGAACTGAAACTGACTGAAACTGCTCTAGTCTCTTCCGCATCCTTATATAAACTTACATTTTACTCGAATCTTCGAGTACTCTCTCGACGGGCAACAGTTACCAACTAGGGGACAACCAAAACGTGCCAGAGTTTTCCTACACTGCATAACGGTCTAAATTATTTAGCATACAAACTGAGATAAAATTACATGATTTAACCAACAATTACGTGAATAAAACATTATAGAGAAAAAGAGCACAAAATTTAATGCATAATTTTACAAAATACCTCTGCTTACAAATGGAGGGCTAACTTGCAACTCTGACACGTAGCGGAGGAAAATAGGAGAAAAGTTGGGACTACTCCAGCCTACCTAACTAGCAAATCCTGCTTTTCAGCACATCCCCCTTCCCTAGTCCTCCTTTGTTGTCCTGACAAAACAACACAATATATACAAACATAACCCTTAATCCTAGTGTAAACATTTAATTATACACAAAATAACATTTCAACTTATCAGGTCTTCTCCTATGCCGCTTCTGATGACGCCCCTGCCCCTCCACACAGGCCACTCCTCCTGGAATCTCTTGGTCCTCTTCCTGATTCAATTCTTGGGAAACTGCCACAATTCACTTGTACCTCATCTCCTTGGTTCTCCTCAACATCCTCAGCTGTGGGAGAGCATGATTCCTCGGAGACGTCCCAGTTGTACTGTCCTGGCCCATGGTACTGCCACAGTCGATTCACGTGTACCACCTTCGGGCGAAATTTCCTGCCTTCCCGAATCTGGTATTTAACGTCTGATAGGTGGTCCAACACAGTCTAAGGCCCGTCCCACGGGCTCTTCTACTTCAGTGACCGTCGCTTCTTCCATTGAGGATTGTATAACCAAACACTGTCACCATCCTTGAAGCTCACCTCACCTGCCTTCTCATCATACTTGCACTTCATCACTTTGCCCAAAAACTTTAGAGGTTCTCGCTCCTGATGATGTGCCTCAGCCAGCCTTTCTTGAAGATGCTTCGCATAGCTGGAGGTGACTGTAGGCATGTCTTCACCAGGTGGTCTTCCCATTAACAAGTCAACGGGTAAGCATAACTCAAGGCCCAGCATCAGTTTTGCATGTGTGTTGCCGGTAGACTCATGGGATGCAGACCGATATGCCATCACCAATGCAAGTAATTTCTGGTCCGATTCCATTTGTCCCTCTATGCAATACTTGGCCAGTTCTTGTCCCAGGATCCAACTGAATTTCTCCACCATCCCATCTGACTTTGGCCTAGTGGGGTCGTCCTGGTCTTCTTGATCCCCAGTAACTTGCAGCACTCATGGAACACAGCTGACTCTAAGTTTCTACCCTGGTCTGAATGTAGCTCTTGTGGCATCCCAAAATGACAGAAAAACTGGTCATCCAACACTTGAGTCACAGCCTCTTGATCAGGGATGGTGTAGGCTTCTGGCCACTGTGTGAAGTACTCCATGGCGACACATATATACCGATTTACTCTTTAAGTGAGTGGCAGAGGTCCAGCAGTGTCCACCGCGACTCTTTCAAACGGTGCATCCACTTGCTACAACAGGGTCCCTTCTTGGCGCAACATACATCACAGGCCTGACACCAGTCTTCAACATCCTGATGCATGCCAATCCAGTAGAACCTATCTATCAGCAGACTTTGAATTTTCTTCATTCCCAGGTGCCCACTAATGATCTGGTTATGAGATTCATCCAAGAACCCAGGTCTCATTTTCTTTGGAACTACAAGTTGCCAATACTTGCTGAATCCATTGGGTGTCTCCTACTGACACTCCAGTAGTTCGTTGTTCAAACGAAGAACTGACTTCAGTAGCTCTTAGTTGCAGGGCTGAATCTGGAAACCTCTTTCCAGGATGGTAACACTGTACTCCACTGCAGCCACTCAAGCACTGGTTTTGAATCTGCATCCTCCATCTGCATCCTCTTTAGGTCTTCTTCAGCTGACTCTGGCCATGTCACAGCAGTACGGTTGCATGTCTTCCTACGATTCCCATTCCTACTACACGTGTTGCTTGTCGTCTGTTCTTCTGTCTTCTCGCACAATATCAATCAGGGTTCTCTTGCCTTTCCTGAGTGCTGGGGCTTCTTGGGAAAAACTGGCTGGTTGTTGCCTCTCGCCCCCAGCCCTTACTAATTTACCCTCATCCTTCGCGTCTTCTGCAGCCATTTTCTTGCTGTCCTTCCCATTCAGGCAGTCGTAGCTGAAGTGTCCCACCTCACCACATGTCCAACATCTTTTTGTTGCAATCGTGGGTTTCCTTGCACTGTTTCGTTCTTGCTACTTCTTCCTTTTTTAACAATCAACCTTCTTATGTCCTCGCTTCTCACAGAACCAGCAGCCTCCTCTGATCTTCACCTGTTCTCTCTTCTACGTATAGCAGTCCACTTTCCGATGTCCTGGCTTCTGACAATACAAGCAACCTCCTACGGTCTTCTCTTGCTCCCTCTTCCAGTTGGAGCAGTCTTCTGTCCAATGTCATGGCTTTTGATGGTACGGCAACTTCCTTCAAATTTTTTCATTTCATGTACCTGCACCTTTCTTGCCTTGAATCCTGCACTACGACTTGCCTAAAAAGTGGACATACTAGACCTGACGTAGGACTCAAATTCCATAGCCCTGGCTAGTGCTTCTTGCATGCTTCTGGGTTTTGCCTGCTTCACCTGCACTTTCAACTCTGCACTATCAAGAGCGTCGATGAACTGGTCCTTCAGAAGATTAGCAAGCAGGTTAGTGTCTGCTCCATGGTACGCCATGTGTTCCATACTCTGCAGGTTATGAGCAAGTTGCTGTAGGGAATCGCCACGAGCCCGTACACGGGCTCGGAATCTTCCTCTGAAAACAGCCTGGTGCATGGTCCCATATCTACACTTCAGCATTACTACCAGGAACTGATAACTGTTCCTCCTCTTCACTGACATCTGACCCAGGATTTCCACTGCAGCATCCTTTTGGTTAGTAGCAAGCTGCACTGCCCTCTGTCTATCATCCAAACCATTCTGATCCGCAAGTAACTCATACTGCACATGGTAAGCTTCCCAAGACACTCTACCATCAAATTCTTGAGGTTTCTTTTTAATTGTACCCCCAATATTGCCATGCACTTCACTGGTTTGGGGCCTAAAAACGAGCATCATAATTAAGTTCAGAACTTAAAACTTCTGCATTCAGATCATTCAACCCTGAAATGATGCCTCCAGATGCTTGGGATCCGTCGAAATTCATCATACACTGTCCATTCTTTTCATGTGCTTCCTGTAAACCAGCCTGTTGCTCAGCAGTACAATATTTCTCTAAAGCCTCATTTCTCTCACTAATTATCTTTACATGGTCGACTACATGCTTCAACAGGTTATCTACATGTTGTGTCCACTCAATCACAAATCCCTCAATAATTGTCTTTAACTGGTCCACTACATGCTGTTTGCACCCCTTCTCATTATTTGTTACCTTATACTTCTGCTGCCGTAGCTCTGCATACCTCCTTCAATTCCTCCTGACGATTCCGTTGCTGTTCCTCCATCATTTCCCCCCTCTGACTTTCTCATGGTTGACATTAAAATTTCTTCAGCTGCTGTATTTTCTGCCATCACTGGCCTAAATATTAATAAGGCATATGGGCCTGATGGAGTCCTTCCTGTTGTCCTCAAGAACTGTGCTTCTGTGCTTACACCCTGCCTAGGTAAACTCTTTTGCCTTTGTCTTTCAACTTATACCTTTCCTTCTTTATGGAAGTTTGCTTTTATTCAGCCATTCACAAAGGAGGGTGACCATTCCCAACCCTCTAATTATCGTCCAATAGCTTTAACATCCTGTGTCTCAAAAGTTTTCGAGTCAATTCTTAATAGAAAAATTTTAGAGCATCTTTCCTATTACAATCTTCTTTCTGATCGTCAGTATGGGTTTCGTCAGGGACACTCCTCTGGTGATCTTCTCACCTACCTTTTAGACTCCTGGTCTTCCTTCTTTCGGGACTTTGGCGAAAGTTTTGCCATTGCACTTATCATCTCAAAGACTTTCGATCGAGTCTGGCATAAACCTTTAATTTCCAAACTGCCCTCATACGGTTTCTATGCTTCTATCTGCGCCTTCATCTGTAGCTTCCTTTCTGGTCGTTCTATAGCCGCTGTTGTAGACGGCCATCGTTCTTCTCCTAGGTCTATCAACAGTAGTGTTCCTATCACCAACTCTCTTCCTTTTATTCATCAATGACGTTCTAAGCTGTACATCTAACCCTATCCACTCGTAAGCTGATGATTCCACCTTTCACCTTTCCATTTGGTTCTCGCAACGTCCATCTCACAGTTGCTTCAACGAACAAGAGATGAAGCTATGGCACACCTAATGTCTGACCTGGCTCGTATCTTTGACTGGGGTAAAAGTAATCTTGTTTTTAATGCATCAAAAACGTAGTTTTTATACCTGTCAACCCGATACAATCTTCCACAAGAGTACCCATTTATGTTTAATAATATTCAGCTCAATCCTGCATCATCCTTGAACATTCTTGGGGTTTCATTCACTCGGGACATATCTTGGAAAGATCATATTACATCTCTTGTTAAATCTGCTTCCAAGAGATTTGTGCTAAGCCAACTCCATACCTTCTTTTCCCCTGAAGAGATGTTGGCTTTATACACAGGTTTTATTCGCCCCTGTGTAGAATACAACTCTCGTGTGGGGAAGCTCCCCACATACAGCTCTTCTCAATAGGGTGGAGTCAGAGGCTTTTCGGCTCATTAACTTTCTTCCTCTTACTGGCTCCCTTCCACCTCTGTCTCATTACTGCACTGTTGCATCTTTATCTCTTTTCTATCGCAACTTCAATGGTCACTTCTCCTCTGAATCGTCTGCTTGCATCCCTCCACCTTTACGACGGTACGTAACACCTTTATAGCAACAAACTCTCATCCCATTTCTGTCCAACTCTTTAATGCAAGAGTTAACCGTTACTCCCAGTCCTTCATTTATGCAACAGTTCAACTCTGGAACTGTCTCCCTCTGTTTGGATTTCCTGCTTCCTATGATCTCCGGTCGTTCAAACGCAGTGTGTCCAGGCATCTCGAAATGAACGTATTGTGAATTTGGCTCTCTTTTGTATTGTCTTTTTGTTTTTTTCTCGGAAGGAACGGTTTGCGGGCTCCTGGCCTTTGGTTCCTTCTTTCTTGCATTAAAAAAAAAAAAAAATTGTTCCTGTTCTTCCTTCATTTCCCTCATGAAAGCATCTAGCTGTCCTTGCATCCTCAGTTGTAATTCCCTCTGTTGCTCCTGTAATGATTCTTGAAGCTGTTCCTTCTGTGCTTGCAATTGTTCTTTGATTTCTTCATTTTGCACCTGTAACTGTTCTTTGAGTTTTTTTTGTCTTTCATTCTGCTCCTGTAATTGTTCTTTGAGTTCTTTCTGTCCTTCATTCTGTGCCTGTAATTGTTCTTTTAGTTCTCTCTCTCATCTGTGTCTGTAATAGCTTAATGATTGCAGCCAGTGACACCTCGTCCTGCCTAATCCGCATTCTCGTTTGTACACCTGCCTCCATGTCCCAGGTTAGACTCACTGCAGCTCTTAAGGAACACTCCTGACATGACAGTTACATTCCCAACCCACTCTGCCACAGGCTCCAACAGCAGTAGTACAGTATAGGAAGGATGTTGCCCAGTGAGTTGTTCTTCCTAGTGGCTGCCTTTAGGTATATTACAACACAGAACAGCACAGGGTTTGTAAATAAACACTGGCTTAAGTTCACTGTCTTTCAAACTAATTACAGTTAATGCATGCCAACTACACTGCACTGTTTTCACAAGTTTCTGCGTCATGCATTTTTCTCTAACAGCAATTACACTTAATGCTTGCCAATTTCACTTCACTGTTTCCACAAGTTCCAGAGATATACATTCTTTTCTAAAAGCAGTTACATTTAATGCTTGCCAACTTCATTGTTCTCACAAGATCCAGAGATATATGGTACAGTTTTCTCCAACTGCAATTACACTTAATTATGCTTGCCAGCTTCACTTCGCTGTTTTCACAAGTTCCCGAAATATATAATTTTCTCTAACTGCAATTACACCTAATACTTGCCAACTTCACTTAACTCTTTTCACAAGTACTGGAGCTATACTGTCTTCACTTACTGCACTGACACTGAACTATACTTAGGCTGAACAGAAACTGACTGAAGCTGTACCAGTCTCTTCCTCATTGTTATATAAGCTTGCATTATACTCAAATCTTCGGGTACACTCTCGACAGGCAACAGTTACCAATTCGGAAACATCCAAAACGTGCCAGAGTTTTCTTACACTGCATATCACTCTAAATTATTTAGCATACAAACTGAGATAAAATTACATAATCTAACAAAGAGTCACATAAAAATATATTATAGAGAAAAAAAAACACAAAATTTAAGGCATATCTTTACAAAATTCCTCCACTCACAAATAGAGGGCTAACTGGCAACTCTGATACGAGAAAAGTCGGGAATACTCCAGCACTACGCAGCTAGCAAATCCTGTGATTAATGGCTAAAGATACTTCGCTGAGCAAAATTCAGAACATCTTACTCACATAAATTTAAAATGTAAATGATGGTGGTGGTAGTTATACAGTGCTTTCAGCTGTCACTGAATGTTTTAATTGAAAATTGAAAATGCTGCTGCTATTCTTAAGTAAAAACTTTAACCTTCCATTAAAGTGATTCTATGATACATCTATCCTTGCTACTTTTTTTTTTTTTTTTAGTTTTTGCAGATCCTTATACGCATCTAAATGCGTTTTCTTTTATTAGGATGTTCATCCGAAATAATAGTTGGTGGGCGGTTGTGGCAGACAGACAGTAGTTAGTGTAAATTTAAAGTAATGGCCAAGGCTCTTAACTCAATAGACATTCCAGAAACTTCGGATGCAGATCAATCGTGAAACAAATCTTGAGATGACTGGACTCTTTCTGCTCTATGTCAGAAAGATACTGACGAGAAACTTGTTAACCCTCACAGTAATACATGGAAGGATGCCAAGTTTGGATTCATTGTCCTGGCTAATGTCGAGGAGCGTGGTATCATGGGTGATTTACTCGTATATGATTTGAATTCTGCATATTATATCATTGTACATGAGGACAGCCATTTTGATTTGTTCTATATGCAAATCTAGCATACTGGAATTGGGCTGGCCAATAGACACTGTTATGCAGAATCAGTAGAAATACAAGTTGCTTTTTGCCTGTCAGTGATTCTTATAACTTAATATTTCACCGTTTTTATTTTTGGTAAGATTAATATTTTAAATTTGTTATGAAGGGGATGAATAGTTGTTAGCTTTCAAAGTTTTAACTTATAACACTAAGAGTGAATTAAGGAGGTTGGTATTTCAGTAACATTACTTACTTGTTTCACCACCTACCTATCTGCCTGAAGATAAATTATTTTCTTATATTACATTTTCTTGGAAGCTTATACAAAGGACACATTATTTACATATATTCTAATAACTGGTTACAATTCATATAAAAATTATTTACTACATTTTCAGTTGTTTTTACCTGGTATTATATATGCATATTATACAGCACACAACCTGTTCAACAAACTCAACCGAGACAAATTCTAAATAAACATAGTCACTTATGGCAGCAAGAGATTCCCAAAGCATATTACTGCATAAAGATATTTGTTTATGTAAGTATAATTAGTTGTTAAAATAAATAACAAGTGTTGAAATGCACCAGCATAATTTTCTTATTATCGTAAGTGAAAAAAACACCATGGTGGAAATAAGTTTCAATTGTGAGGTCTTCTTAGCTTTGTATTGATGGGTACCTTGTTTTTTATATATGATTCTGAATGTTCTAAAGTACCTTTGGACTTCTTTTTTTTTTTTTACCAAAGTGGACGATTACAATATAGTTTGCCTCTTAACCTCTAACTATAGTCGCTGTGCACGACTCTTTTTTTGTCATTATCATACCATGGCAACGTGCCTGCAAACGGTGTGTCCGATGTCGTATCATATACACGAATCATATTATACAAGAATATATTACACACGAATATTATTATACACGAACATATTATACACGAATCATACACGTATCGTTATACATGAATTGTACACACTTTTGACGGGCAGGGTGCCAGGGCACGAAAGGGTGCCAGGGCACGCAAATGACAACCTCAGAGTCGGCACCACGACTATAGTGGAACACATGTTGTAGGATAGGGAGGTTTCGTTCAAAGACAGGATCAGTACTTTCATCCATCATTTTGTGGCTATTTCCTCTGCTTCTAACAGCAACAATGATCACACGTAAGACACACATATTTACCACCTTCACGAAGGACACCCTTTAGTGAGGGAGAGAGTTTTCACACACACACACACACACTTTTCACAATTAATATCAGTGTTAGGTGTAGAAGATATTAAAATTCATCTCCCCCCACAAAAAAAGTACTGTTTTCATTTATTTAACAATGCTGTTAATCTTTTGTCTCTTTTGGACTCCTCCAATCACATCCTTATCACCTTAACATGTTCTATAATCCAGTAAGGCCTGTGGACCCTCCCAAAAAGCGGCAGCTTTGGCACTTTGGAACTGCTGATGGGAGGCCCACAGACAGGACTTCTTTGAGTGTCCTTGGAATGATTATTGCTTCCATGGCCAAGAACCATCTGAGTGTGCCTCGCACATTATGGAGGTAATTTTCTTTGGCATGGAAGCATACATTCCCTTCTCTTATCCTGTGACTAAAAAAAAAAAAAAAAAAAAGCTTGGTTTAATCAAGCTTATTCTAATGCTGTCCACAACAAGGAGAGGGTCTTCAAAAGGTTTTGGAGCCAACCCACCCCTGAATCCCATCTTTCTTATATTTTTGCCCAGAATCGTGCTAAGTCTGCCCTTCGCTCTGCTGCGAAAATATTTTCATTCGTGCAGTATACTCTGAATTCTCCAACTAAAATATTCTTCCCTCTCCTTCTGGCACCTTGCAAAAAATCCTTCTACCAACATTTCTTTATCATCCTTTCCTCCTTTTCTCCGCTTTCATGATTCTGCAGCTGTTTTTCTACTGTTAAAGCAGAACTCTTTGCTCATAGTTTCTACTCCATTTCCACCATAGACAATTACGGTGATATTCCTCAGTCACTTTCCCCCTTTGATTTCCTCGTGGCTAACATTAATTTTTTTTCAATTGCTGTGTTGTATGCCGTAACAGGCCTCAGTACTAACAAGGTATATGGGCCTGATGGGGTTCCTCCTGTTGTCCTCAAGAACTGTGCTTCTTTGCTTAACCTTGCCTTGGTAAACTCTTTCCTCTTTATCTGCCAGCTTGTATCTTTCCTTCTTGCTGGAAGTTTGCTTTCATTCAGCCTGTTCCAGAGAAGGGTAACCATTCCCATCCTTCTGCCTACAGGCCAGTTCCTTTAACATCCTGTACTTTTAAAGCTTTTTAAAACAAAATCTATGTCATGTTTCCTATCATAATTTTCTTTTTGATCGTCAGTATGGGTTCCGCTAGTGATGTTCATTTAATGATCTTCTCACCTTCTTTTCAGATTCCTGGTCATCCTCCTTTTCAGAATTTGGTGAAAGCATGTCATTGCACTTGACAGCTCAAAGGCTTTGGATCGAGTCTGGCATAATTCTTTTATTTCCAAACCACCCTCTTAAGTTTTCTGTCTTTCTATCGTTGCCTTAATCTCCAGCCTGCTTTTTGATTACTCTATAGCTGCTGTTGTAGACAGCCATCCTTCTTCTCCTACAATTATCAATAGTGGTGTTCCTCAGGGCCCTGTCCTGTCAATAACTCTCTTCCTTCTATTCATCAGTGGCCTTCTAAGCTGGACATTTAACCCTATCCACTCATATGCTGATCACTCCACCCTTCGCCTTTCCATCTGCTTCCCGCGTGTCCATCTCAGCAGTTACTTCAACAAACGAGGAATGAGGCTATGGCATTTTTCATGTCTGACTTGATTTCTGTCTCTGCTTTGGGTAACAGCACTCTTGTTTTTAATGCATCAAAAATTCAGTTCTTAGATCTTTCAACCCGTCAAAATCTTATGCAGGAATATCCTGTAATATTTAATACCTCAATGGCCACCGGCGTCGAATGACCTTCAGCCGATAAATGGCCACAGGCGTCGTTTGAGCTATGCCTATAAAAAACTGCAAATATTTTGGGGACGTGAACGAACGTTCTAAACGTCTTCAGACTGTCCTACACTACACTTCCATACACCTCATCAAGCAGTTCAAAGCCTGCTGCTGTGATGAGTGGATTTTCGATTTTTTTTTCTCCTGGCCATGCCTAAACAAGCACAACTACACTCATTATCTCGACCCAGGTAGAAAAATATCATCTTTGTCCTCTCTTTCAAATACAGGCATAAACTTAAAAGGCATGATAATAAGTGAAAAATACATTTTTTTTTTGCCTTGGTATCTTTACCTGTTTGCTCAGATTTGTTCTACTGGTTTGGATCATTCGGTGCAGTGCGAATTGTAAAAAACTGTAAACACTTTCCGGAAGTGAACGAACATCTGGGACATGAGACTGACCTTCATGCTCTCACATTTCACATCTCATCTTTCACAGTCAGTTTGCCACCTGCTGCTGTGACGAGTGGATGTACGATTTTTTCGCTCGTGGCCATGCCTAAACACACATATTTACACCCATTAACTCAACCCAGACAGAAAATATCATGATGCTTTCGTGGGTGAAAAGGACTTCCTTCCCTTCCTGGTAATCATCTCGTGCGATGTGTGAATGGAATGTCGTCTCGCAATTTTGGCGGTGTAAAGTGTTGGGAAAACTCCAGCATTACCCTTTTTCCTTACCCAGGCAGATAATATCATACTTTCCCACAATCACGACAGGCAGGCAGCAACATATATTGCGGAAATAAAAGATAAAATGATAAAGGTGAACGGGTAATTACGGAAAAAATAAGTTTTCCTTCGTCTGTAAACGTATTTATTTCTGCTTTGTCTCTGTATTCGTAATAATTAAAGTTATCCGTAGTTTTGAAACTGCATTACGATTTTTTTTTAAGCCATGCACATGGTGTGGGAGCGCCAATTGCGACTCAACTTCCTGTTGCTAATCGGATTTGACCCTCACTTTCATGTCCCGTGGGAAAGCCTAGCCTCGGGGGATGGGCAATTTTCTCATTTAGGACTCCCTCCCTTTTCCATGCATGGGCACAGCGATAACGTAAAAAATAACTCGACACTACTATTAACATATATCAAAAAGGTGAAGAAATATTCATATATAT
>JAGKTI010004389.1:0-18192 GCA_018397915.1 Birgus latro
GACAACTGACAGCAAACCCTTTTCTGTATCCTCCTACTTTCTCTATTTTCACTTCAAAGCCAAAGGTGGCTGTTGTGTATATGTATGCAACGATCTGTCTTGCTCTTGTGTTCCTGAACTTGATTCTTCTGAATTCTCTACTCTCTGGCTTTGGCTCTCCTGTCATTCTCTGACTAAATATATCTGTGCTGTTTACTTATCTCCTAATTCTACTGACTATCAAAAATTCTTTGACTATCTTACTTCTACGATGGAACACATTCTATCCATTTCTCTTTTCTCTGAAATCTCCATTCTAGGAGATTTCAATGTTCACCATCACCTTTGGCTCTCCTCTCCTTTCACTGATCCACCTGGTGAACAAGCCTACATCTTTTCTATCCTTAATGACCTAGAGAAGCTTGTACAGCACCCTACCCGTATCCCTGACCGCCTTGGAGAGAGTTCCAACATACTTGACCTTTTCCTAACACCTAATCCTTCTGCTTACACTGTTAATCTTTTCTCTCTGTTGGGCTCCTCCGATCATAACCTTATTACCTTAACCTGTCCTATTGCTCCAGTACAGCCTGTGGACCCTCCAAAGAAATGCCGCCTGTGGCACTTTGGAGCTGCAGATTGGGAGACCCTCAGGCAGTACTTCTTTGATTTTCCCTGGAATGATTATTGCTTCCATGGCCGGGAGCCGTCTGAGTGTGCCCTGCGCATTAAGGAGGTTATTCTCTCGGGCATGGAAGCATACATTCCTTTTTCATATCTTCTGACTAATGCAAGAAATCCTTGGTTTAATCACGCTTGTTCTAATGCTGTCCGCAACAGAGAGAGGGCCTTTAAAAGGTACCGGAGCCAACCCACCCCTGAATCACATCTTTTTTATATTTCTGTCCGGAATCGTGCTAAGTCTGTTCTTCGCTCTGCTAAAAATAATTTCATCCATGCTAAATGTTCCCAACTCTCCAACTCGAATTCTTCTCGCTCCTTTTGGCACCTTGCCAAAAACCTTTCTAATAACTTTACCTCATCATCCTTCCCTCCTCTTTTCTACTCTGATGGCTCTGTAGCTATTTCGTCTACTGATAAAGCAGATCTCTTCGCCCAGACTTTCTCCTCCAATTCTACCTTAGATGATTCCGGTGCTGTTCCTCCATCACTTCCCCCCTCAGACTTCCTCATGACTGGCATTAAAATTTCTTCAGCTGATGTATTTTCTGCCATCTCTGGCCTCAGTATTAACAAGGCATATGGGCCTGATGGAGTCCCTCCTGTTGTCCTCAAAAACTGTGTTTCTGTGCTTACACCCTGCCTAGGTAAACTCTTTCGCCTTTGTCTCTCAACTTGTACCTTTCCTTCTTGCTGGAAGTTTGCTCTCATTCAGCCAGTCCCAAAGAAGGGTGACCATTCCCAACCCTCTAACTATCGTCCAATTGCTTTAACATCCTGTGTCTCAAAAGTTTTTGAATCAGTTCTTAACAGAAAAATTTTAAAGCATCTTTCCTGTCACAACCTTCTTTCTGATCGTCAGTGTGGGTTCTGTCAGGGACGCTCCACTGGCGATCTCACCTGCCTTTCAGACTCCTGGTCATCCTCCTTTCGGGACTTTGGCGAAAGCTTTGCCATTGCACTTGACATCTCAAAGGCTTTTGATCGAGTCTGGCATAAATCTTTGATTTCCAAACTGCCCTCTTACGGTTTCTATCCTTCTATCTGTGCCTTCATCTCTAGCTTCCTTTCTGGTCGTTCTATAGCTGCTGTTGTAGACGGCCATCGTTCTTCTCCTAGACCTATCAAAAGTGGTGTTTCTCAGGGCTCTGTCCTATCACCAACTCTCTTTCTCTTATTCATCAATGACCTTCTAAGCTGTACATCTAACCCTATCCACTCATATGCTGATGATTCCACCCTTCACCTTTCTATTCGATTTCCACAACGTCCATCTCAGCAGTTACTTCAGCAAACAAGGGATGAGGCTATAGCACACCTAATGTCTGACTTGGCTTGTATCTCTGATTGGGGTAAAAATAATATTGTTATTTTTAATGCATCAAAAACTCAGTTCTTACACTTATCAACCCATCAAAATCATCCTCAGGATTACCCACTAATGTTTAATAATGTCCAGCTCAGTCCTGCATCATCCTTGAACATGCTAGGGGTTTCATTCTCTCGGGATTTATCTTGGAAAGAACATATTACATCTCTTGTGAAATCTGCTTCCAAGAGATTAGGTGTGCTGGGCCGACTCCGAACTTTCTTTACCCCTGCACAGACGTTGACCTTGTACATGGGTTTTATTCGCCCTTGTATGGAGTACAACTCTCATGTGCGGGGAGGCTCCCCACATGCAGCCCTTCTCAATAGGGTGGAGTCAAAGGCTTTTCGTCTCATTAACTCTCCTCCTCTTACTGATTCCCTTCAACCTTTGTCTCTTTGCTGCACTGTTGCTTCTTTATCTCTCTTCTATTGCTACTTCAATGGCCACTGTTCCTCTGAACTGTCTGCTTGCATCCCTCCACCTCTACGACGGGCACATAGTACCCGTCTAGCAACAAACTCTCATCCCTTTTCTGTCCAACTCTCTAATGCAAGAGTTAACCGTTACTCCCAGTCCTTCATTTATGCAACTGGTCAACTCTGGAACTGTCTCCCTCTGTCTGTATTCCCTACTTTCTATGATCTCCAATCTTTCAAGCGCAGTGTGTCCAGGCATCTCGAAATGAATGGATGTTGAATTTGGCTCCCTTTTGTATTGTTTTTACTTTTCTTGGAAGGAACAGTATGTGGGCCCTGGCCTTTGGTTCCTTCTTCCTTGCATTAAAAAAAAAATATATATATATATATATACTGAACAACCATGGAGACATAAACCTTGTCACACCCCTACACTGATTGAGAACTATTCACTTAGATGCCCATTTACCCTTACACATGCCTCACTACCATCATAAAAACTCTTAACAGCACCTAGCAGATTACCATCTACACCATACATGCACAAAACCTTCCACAATCCTTCTCTGTCTACTTTGTCATATGCTTTTTCCAGATCCATAAATCCCATAAAAACCTTATTGTTCTTCTCACAAGCTTTCTCCACTATCTGTCTCACTGCAAATATTACACATCCTCTGCCACTCTTAAAGCCACCCTGTTCATTACTAACTAGGACATCTGATATCTTTTACTTTTTCTATAATAATTCTTCCACATACCTTCCCTACAACACTCAGTTGTCTTATGCTATGATAATTCTTACTCTCACTTTGCTTACCTTTATTTTTGTACAGGAGTACAATCTCTGCCTTTTTCCACTCTATGGGCACAGTTTCACTCATCCATGCCTTCTTACATATCTCCAAAAAGCACTTCATTCCACTCTCTCCACTACACTTAATCATCTCTGCATACGCCCCATCATCCCCGGCTGCTTTCTCATTTTTCATCTGCTTCACTGCATTCTTCACCTGTGCGAGTGTCACATTTCCTGGCACTGCATTTTTTCTCTGTACACCCCCAAAACCAATCATGCTAACAGTCGCTTAGCTCTCACCATTCCCATTCATCAGGCTTTCAAAATATTTTTTCCATCTAGTCCTTAATTCATCCCCATGGGTTAATATCTACCACTTACATTCTTCACAGTTTCACATTTACATCCGCTGTCTATCTATCCATTGCCAGACGCCTCAATCCCACACAGGGTGGCCACAAACAAATCGCCTCCATGTCGCTCTGTCCCCCACCATTTCACTACCCCACTCCCAACTCACACCCCCATCTCTCATATACCTCTCCACTCCATCCCTCCATCTCATCCTCGGCCTCCCCCTCCCTCTCACCCCCTCCACCTCACTCACATACACTCTCCTCGTCAATCTTTCACTCTCCATCCTCTCCACATGCCCAAACCACCTTAACGTGTTTCTCCTAACGCTTCCAATCACGTCCACAACCACACAACAACGCTCCTTCACTTCCTCATTTGTTAGTCTGTCTCTCCATGTGACTCCACATGCTCCTCTCAAATAACTCATTTCCACTGCTCTCACTCTTGACTTCTGTCCTTCCAACAGGGTCCAAGCTTCACTTCCATATGTTAAAGTTGGTATCACAATACTGTCATGTTACAACTTTTTCACTTCCATGCTCACTTCCCCGTTTCTTATCACTGCTTTCAACAAACCAGCAACCTTCCTTCCCCGCTACACCCTTTCAAGCACTTCACCCTCCAGACTTCCATCCTTACTCATCACACTATCCAAATACCTAAATGCATTCACATTCTCTATATCCTTCCCATCCAGTCTCACTGTACATTCACTGGCTTCACTTCTCTTGAAGACCATCATTTTACTCTTCCCTACATTCACCTTTAGATTCTGTTTCTTACACACTCTCCCAAACTCATTTACCAAGCCTTGCAGCTCCCCTTTGTCTTTGCTCAACAACACAGTATCATCTGCAAACAACAGTACAGGGAGTTTCCAAACACTGCCTTCTCTCACTAGGGCCGCTCCAACATCCACTGCCTGACCTTGTATCTCTTTTATAACCCCATCCGTGTAAAGAATGAACAACCATGGAGACATGACACATCCTTGTTTCAATCCAACCTTCAAATGGAAAGATTCACTCAGTTTGCCATCCACACGCACTGCAGCCTTAGCACCCTCATACATACTCTTCACTGCCTTCAACAACTTCCCATCCACTCCATATATTCTTAATACCTTCCACAATCCTTGTCTATCCACCCTGTCATATGCTTTCTCCAGATCCATGAAGGCTACATACAACTTCTTGCCCTTCTCTAGAAACTTTTCCACTAAGGATCTAAGAATGAATATCTGGTCTACACAACCTCTTCCCTTCCTAAAACCTCCTTGTTCTTCTCCAACTAATTCCTCTGTAATTTCCCTAACTCTGTCAATAAGTATCCTACCATATACTTTTCCTATTACACTGAGAAGGCAAATGCCCCTATGATTACCACACACTGCCTTTTCCCCTTTTCCTTTGTAAAGAGGAATAATTATACCTGACTTCCAATCCTCCGGGACTCTTACCCTCCTCCCAAGCCAATTTGCACACCTTCCACATCCATTCTGTTACTATCTCTCCCCCATGCTTCAGCATTTCACCACACAATCCATCAATTCCTAGGGCTTTCCCCATTTTAACTTTCTTCATTGCTTCCACCACTTCCATCCTACTGATTTCTTCCTCTCTTCTCACAACCCTCCTTCTCCCCACCATTCCCCAGCCACTTATACTTGCATTACTTTCATTCTCTATGTTGAACAGTTCATTAAAGTGTTCTCTTCATCTGTTTACTTTTTCTCCCTTCTCCACTAATAATCTACCATTTTTATCTTTCACACCCCCACTGACTTCGTTGGCACACAGTCTAACTCTCTTTACTTCCTTCCAGAACATTTTCTTACATTCCCTCCACTTTGCACTCAAATTCCTTCCAAATTCCTCATCCACTCTCTTCTTACTCTCTCTTACTAATCTTTTCACCTCTCTCCTCCTCTCTACATATAACTCTCTCATCCGTCTCTCAGCTTCTTTGACGCCCCTGTTCCTCATCCACTCATTATATCCTTTCTTCTTTTGTGCCACAGCCTCTCTCACCTTTTCAGTCCACCATGCTGTTCCTTGAATGAACCCCCTTTCGTCTTCTCTTCACCCCACACACCACCTCACATGCTGCACAGATTTCTTCTGTGAATATCTTGCACACACCTTCCATGTCCCCCATCTGCTCCAATCTACATTTACCCAATCGCTCTTCCACTTCCCTTTTATATTCAGCCTTTATTCCATCCTCTTGTAACTTTTCTACCCTCCGTGTAACAAATACTTCCTCTGTCCTTCCCTTCTTCTCTTCCTCCCATCTTGTTTGGATTCTGATTCTGGCCACCACCAAGTGGTGGTCAGAAAGTCCACTCCCCCAACCTCTATATACTCTTGCATCCATTACACATCTTCTCATCCTTTCATCCACACACACACAGTCAATCATTGTCTTCCATTCATTCATTCCACCGTCCACCCTTCTCACCACTCGCCATGTATACCTATGGATCATTTTGTGCCTGAAGAGGGTATTAGCTAACACCAACCCCCTCCCAGCACAAATGTCCACTAAAGCACTGCCATTCTCATCCGTCTCTGCAGGCACACCCCACTCACCAACAACTCCATCCACCTTCTCATTCCCTACTTTTCCATTCATATCTCCAATCAGAAACACTCTCTCATCCCTTTCAAACTTTTCCAAGCAGGCTTCCACATCTGTCCAGAACTCTTCTCTCACTCTACTTACACGATCTTGCATTGGCGCATACACACACACAATTGCCCGCATTTGTAGTCCAACTTTCACACTTACCCACACGCTCCTTGACCTAACTGATCCATACTCTCTTACATTCTCCTTCCATCTTTTGCTCACAGCAATACACACTCCTTTCCCCTTCTCATTCTCACCTACTCCCGCACATATACCCCATCCATACTCCCATTCTCTCACACTCTCACCTCGCCATTTACTTTCAGTTATTCCACATATATCCACTTTCGCACTCTCAAGCACCTGTACAATCTCTATCTCTTTCACCTCATCATTCATACCCCTTACATTCCATGTTGCAATCTTTACCACGTCCTTTGTGTGGTCCTTTTTCGTCAACTTTTGGTCAGTCCTGGTCCAAGGCTTCTTGTTCGTATTTTTAGTTAGTTGTTTTTACTGGGTGGGGCACTAACCCACCACCGACCCTTTTAGTTGCCTCTTACGACAAGCAGGGATACTGGGGGAGAATTCTTGAAAACCCCCCTACCCCCATTTCCGCACCTCTTTCCACAATAACTTCCTATTTTCAGAGGAATTTGCATACATTTTTCTTCCTAGATCATCATTTACCTCTTTCTTTTTCCTCTTCTCTAGTCTCTTTACGTGCTTCTTGCTCTCAATATATTCAGTTATTATTTCAACAGAACCCATGTGCTGTACCCACTCTAGGTACTTCTTCCTCTTTTCCTCCAATGCTGCCTTTACCTCTTCACCCCACCATGCCGTACCTTTCTTCTTTGTTGTTACTCTTGGCACACCGCACACCGCTTTTGAATTCCTAGCAAAGCAATCCCTATTTGTATTCCACATAACTCCATATATTACCTGCCACATCACCACCTCACCGCCACAGAAGTTTTGTTTACTTGTATTCATTTACAGAAACATTTACTCTTGTAATAGTATCTGAATAGCCCTGTATTTCTCATATAATTTTGCCTGCCAAGGAAAATTTATTCCTGAATTATTCAATGTTATAAAAAAGGGGGTCTCTGGTGGCACTTATCCTCCTGTCACATTCCAATACTATTTTACGCCAAAACCAGGTGATGAATGCCTGGGACGAACAGATTTATTTTATTTTATTTTATTTTACTTTTTTTTGAAAAAAAAAAAAAAAGAAATGTCAGATATTCACATTCATCGATACTGGTGTTTAGTTTTTACAGTATGGCCCTAAGTGATTATTCACCTTACATCACTTCCAGCACTGAACATATACCCTAATACAAAGGACAAACATACTGGTGAACCAGTATGCTAAAATAAGTAATTTTACACAAAGATGCACTGAATCTGAAAAACGATTCTCTATGCATAGAAAGTCCTTTGCACTCGATCACAATGAAATTTTCTTCACTTCAGAAAAAAACCATACCATTACAAAGAGGATACAGAAAACTATAACCACAGAGACAAGGTATCAGCAATCTCTATCTATCTATCTATAGCCCGATGCCCTAATCCCGCAAAGAGTGGCTGCAGACAAAATGCCTCCAAGTCGCTCTGTCACCCACCATTTGCCTACTCTCCCCCCAGCTCACTCCCCCCTCCCTCAAAGGAAACAATTTAAGCCTAACATCCCAGCATCTAAGTCCTTATAAATATTAGTAACTTTTCATGTGCACACTGTAGCATTCTTAACATCTGGAAATGTAGAATAATCATCACTATACTCAAACCAATAAGCACAGAGACATATGGTATCAGCAATCTCACCTGAAATAATTTAAGCCTAACATCCCAGCATCCAGGTCCTCATAAACATTAGTAACTTTTCATATGCATACTGCAGCATTCTTAACATCTGGAAACATGGAATAATCATCACTATACACAAACCTAACAAAAGCCCAGCACGCTCTTCTTCACACAGTCCATAACACTGCTCAGTAAACCATCCAAAATAACTGAACACCTGATCCTTAGTCATATCTCACATTCTCTTTCCCCCCCCTCACATGGCTTTAGAGCACTACATTCCACAAACACCTTACTAACCAATCTCACACAACATGCATCAGACAGCAACTTGACGTGACCCACAAAATGCACACTTTTTACAATAACAGACACTAGTTAAGCCTCTGATGCCATCCTCTGATGCAACCTTATCACCAAAATCTTTGACACAAACACAGAAACAAACACAAAATGCTTGCTTGCCAACTACCTATCAAGCAGACAAAAACATGAAACATTCCAGGGCAAGTCATCATGAACATGAAACTTCCTTAACGAGGATCCTCAAGGCTCCATTCTTTCTCTTACACTCTTTAACCCATACATGATATTCTCACACGACAACCATCCACAAACATCATTGCAGACACAGAATGCTCACTGCAACAAGACTACCTTGATACTCTTCAGACACAAGTCATGGACGACATGCTGACAGATGCTCCAGCCTAGTCCACCACCAGACTCATTACCACTGACGATCATAAACACATATACACCTTTAACAATGTGCCTGTGCTACATATCCTTTCCACCAAGATTGATGAAGTGACAGAAGTTTGCCCAACTGAATGAGACAAATACACTCATTCATTCATTCATCATCCAATCCTACATTGCCCCATGAGAAGCGTAGAAGCCCAGGGATAGGCAAGTTAGTCCTGACATTTAAGATGAGAGTGACCAGCCTCACTCATCCCTGAGTGGCATTATATATGCAATAAACCCCAACCACCCCTTGGGCAGAAACCTTCACTGGCTCAATCCGATTGGAACACCGTAATTACCCACTAAACCACCAGAAGCCAAAATTTGGTTATAAGGTTACCACCCAGCGTAGTAAATGGTTTCCTGGTGTACAGGAATCCATTTGGCTTGTCACTCACTGTAGAGTCACCCACAAGCAGAAGGAAGAGGAAATAATGAAGGAAAAAAGACAGGAGAGGGAGTGTAGTTACCCATAAGCAGAAGGATGAGGAAAGAATGAAGGAAAGAAAGAAGAGGATGGAAGGAAAGAAGGATGGAGGAGAGGAAAGGGCAGACACCCGAGAGCAGCACTACATCGAGTGAGTGGATGGTGAGCATCCCCACCTACCACAATGAGACAAATACCCATTACAAAAACTTGTAGGGCATACAGAACAACACCATACATATCACCACAGGCTACACCAATACTATTCCTGTAGGAAATTCACAAGCCAAAGTCTTCACTGTAAGGTAATAATTCTATGGGCCAGTTCGTGCCAATGCCCAACATCCCTGTTATTTCAGAACCACACAATACAACAAGGCACATAAAATCATCTCCACACAGTCATTACCAGATTTTCTTCAACATCTCACCTCCAGACACTCCCACACTAAAAAAGAAAAAACATCCACACACCCACTTCACACACAGGGCAATATAACACTTCGATAAGGATATTACAGGCATACCCCGATACCTGGCGCATCGCTAACAGATGATTCGCTAGACCGAACAAAAGAAATGAGGGAACATTCCCACAATCCAAACAGCCATCGATTTGATAGTCCAAACACTCAGCCCCTCCCTAGGTTTGATACAAGCAAGTCTGAATGGGATGTGGTGGTGCACATGGCTCTCCCTGTCCTCCCTTCATCCCCTCTCCTCTCCCTCAGTCCCTCCTCCATCCTCCATCAAGCTCAGGCCTGCCACGTGTATCTCCCTCTCCGTCCCCCTGCCCTCCCCCACTCCCAGCTGTCTCCCTCCCCATCCCCCCACCCTCCTGCACCTCCTCTTGCCTCACATGCAAGCGCACATGCATGCATGTGTGCGTGAGAGAGAGAGAGAGAGAGAGAGTGGGGGGCAGTAGGGCAGTTTGGCTGTCTTGTCTCCCTCCCAGTCCCTCCACTCTCCCTCACTCCTGTCTGTCTCTCTCTTATTCCTATTCCTTCCCCCCCCACCTTCCCCCTCCCCCGCATGTCTCCCTCCCCATCCCCCCCCCACCCTCCCTGATCCCCGCCTGCCTGATCCGCTCATCCACTCTCTCACTCTTACTGCATCTGTTGGCCTGAATACCTTCCTGCATGTGATGTTTGATGTCTCATTTTTTTGCAATAACACTGTTTATAAGGATAACATTACCTAAGGTGTTTCTGTGTCAGTCTCTATTGCTTGAGTAAGGTATATGAGAGTTTGGGTTTGGGCCTGGAATGCATCTCTGGCTTTTCTTCAGTATCTTATGGAGAAAACTGCTTCGATATCTGACATACTCAATGACCGAACACTCCCACTGGTACACAACACAGGCCTGCATATAATACCTCCCCACTCCCACAGGATATCCACACATCGGAGGTACTGTAGCAATAAACAGAGCTGACTGAGTTCACCATGTTAGGCTTAGATCAAGGCACTACCCACCCCTCCTAAGCTACCAGGTTAGATTTCAGTTGGATGGAGTCACAGACAACATATGGCACACTTGTAGATTAGGCCCACATAACACAACACATATTGTATAATGGAGCACAGCACAGCTCACAATACCCTATGATGCAGACATAACATCAATGGCATAGGGTACGCGTGGGACAACCCCATAGGGGAGGTTGTTTATCGGTGGTCAGTAGATCTGCTTGATCAGACAGACCAGGACTGAGCAACAACAACACTAGGTTAAGGGTGGATGGTTTTCTCCACCTGAAAAACCTTTTTCATGGGTATCAAAACAGCTATAAACCCAACAGGTCCCAACTGTTTTGGGGGGTATTAAATCATGTCCTCAGTGCAGCAGTTTTCCCAAACTAGATCCCTCTGTGTTACATGATGGCTACAAAGAGGTTATGAATATACTCTACATTTGAAATACTTTTTCCAGAGTAAATAACTGAAAAAAAATAATAATAACAATTTGACCCTATTGAAAAAAAAAAAATACAAATAAGTGGTTGGTGGGGGCGCTCACCATCCACTCACTCGATGTAGTGCTGCTCTCGGGTGCCTGCCATTTCCTCTCTTCCTTCCTTCTTTCCATCCATCCTCTTGTCTTTCCTTCCTTCATTCTTTGCCCTTCTGTCTAAAGGTGACTCTACACTGAGTGACAAGCCAAATGGTTTCCTGTACACTAGGAAAACCATTTACTATGCTGGGTGGTAACCATATAACCAAATTAAGGCACCTGGCAGTTTAGTGAGCAATTAAGGCGCTCCACTCAGAATGAGGCGGTGCAGGCTTATATCCATGGGATGGTTGGGGTTTACTGCTTGTAATGCCACTCAGAGATGAGTGAGGCTGGTCACTCATCTTAAATGTCAGGACCTTGCCTAACCCTGGGCTCCTACATGCCTCATGGGGCAACACTGGATTAGATGATAATGAATGATACTCTGCTGCAAAAACAAAACCTATTCATTAAACATCAATTCTAATTCTCATTGCTGACCTGTATGTGGTGTGTGAGTATGGTGGGCTCTGGTGTGGGTGATAACACTGGTCGTGTTACCCCCACTACAACACTGGCCACCATTCACATTCCCCTCTGCCATACTTGGGGTGCTACTTCGGGTACTGGCAGGCTGTTGAATCTTGGCAGTCTGATGAGCAGGTGGAGTGTTCCCAGAGGAGGAGCTGGGCAGGAGGGTTGTGTGTGCATGTGTGGTGGTGCGAGGATCAGGAACTGTATAGGGAAGGGCAGGGTCCACCATGGTGCGGGTGTACGATGGCCGTGGAGATGAGCCAAGGCGCAATGACTCCACACCACTCACCAGGCTTGATGGGTTACCTCTGAAATTTTAGTTAATAAAAATTTGGGTACTTTTAAGGAATAGGGATAAATCCTTCATGCTCTCTCACACCCAAGTGCAATGAGGTGAGCACTATAAATACCTTAGAAAAAGTACAGAGAAGTATGAAGAAAATTATACATAATATTCAGAATCTTCCAGATGAAAACAGATTACACTCACTGCAAAGGTGTAAATTAAGGGAAGACTTAGCTGAAGTATTTATGGGGGTGAAACGTGTAAATAAGGGAGATATTAGCAAGGTACTGATGTAAGCATACAGAAGAGTACTCAAACAAATGGTTTCATCCATCCATCATCCAACCCTACGATGCCCCATGAGAAGAGTAGAAGCCCAGGGCTAGGCAAGTTGGTACTGACATTTAAGATGAGAGTGACAAGCCTCACTCATCCCCGAGTGGCATTACGTGAGTGATAAACCCCAACCACCCCTTGGATAGAAACCTTCACTGGCTCAATCCGACTGGAGTGCCGTAATTACCCACTAAAACACCAGGTGCCAAAATTTGGTTATATAGTTACCACCCAGTCCTGTAAATGTTTTCCTGGTGTACAGGAAACCATTTGGCTTGTCACTCAGTGTAGAGTCACCCATAGGCAGAAGGATAAGGAAAGAATGAAGGAAAGGAAGACAGAAGAGGACGGAAGGATAGAAGAATGGAGGAGAGGAAAGGGCAGACACCCGATAGCAGCACTATGCTGAATGAGTGGATGGTGAGTGCCCCCACCTACCACAACTAATGGTTTCAAACTGTATTAATTCACTTTCAGCAAAGAAACAGGTAGGTAATGGTTTGGCAAAAGATTAGTGGATGAGTGGAATATGCCACCTTGTGATATTGATGCTTCCCCCTCCATTGAGAGCTTCAAGACTAACCTAGATAAGCAAGTGACAGGTTGTTTTTGATGAGTAACTTTGGTCTGTGTGGCAGGGCAAACTAATCAACCGCGGGGAAGCAACTGCCCCCGCAGGGTTGTCCTGTGCAGTGAACTAATGTTCTCTTGCAGCAGACAGTGCCTACCAGAATTAGGGGTGGGGAAAAGTGTAGAGGTTTGGTTCCCAGATGGACACCACATTTGCATCTCTCCACACAGTTCAAAGGGGCACCATATTAGGCTCAACATCATCTCATTATTTGGTTATACAGTAACCACCCACTGTTGTAAATGGGTTCCTGGGTTACAGGAAACCATCTGGCTTTTTACTCAGTGTAGAGCCACCTGAGGTCAAAAGAAGAGTACAGTGGTAAAAAATGACACGAAGAATGGGTCAAACAGGAAGTGAGGAATCAGAGTTGGCATTATTCAAAACTATCTATCTATCTATAGCCAGATGCCATAATCCCATATGGATTGGTTGTTTGTCTTTGAGTTATTTGTTTTAAAGGGAAAGGCACTATCCCCCCTGCCAACCCACTTATTATTTAAAATTATCTATCTATCTGTGGCCAGAGCCATAATCTCATAAGGGGTGGTTGTTTGTCCTTGAGTTATTTGTTTTACAGGGAGGGGCACTAACCCTCAGCCAACCCACTTGTTGACATATAGGCAACAAGAAGGGGTTGGTTAGATGGTTACACCACCAAGTTTTGTAAATTATTTCCTGGCTTACAGTAAGCCATTAGGCTTGTCACTCAATGTAAAGTCACCTGAAAAGGAAAGAAGAGTTATAAAAAGTGACAGGAATGGTGGGGGAAATAGGAAGAGAGGAGGGCAGACACAGAAAAAGAATGATAAAGATGAAAGAAGAAGTAGGCAGCACCATATCATGTGAGTGGATGATGGTTGTCACCACTTACCACCATTTAAATGAGCAATTTGACATATTAAATGAGTCGTCATAAATGTAAATAGTTCATAATGTCACAAGTAGTTTTATTCATTAACTCATTACTTTTGAAGAAAAAAAAAATAATAATACACTTATAAAATTACTGAAGTGAAGTATTAGTGACTGGAGAATGGCTGGGAGAAGGAGTGGGATGAAAAGTGAGGAAGAGATCAGAAGGATGGAAGTAATGGAAGCAATGAAGAAAGTCAAAATGGTTAAAGCCCCAAGAACTGAGGGCATGTGTGGTGAAATGCTGAAGCATGGGGAAGGTAGTAGTAGAATGGATAACAAAGATGTGCAGATTGACCTGGGAGGAAGGTAGAGACCCAGAGGATTGGAAGTCAGAAATAATTATTCCCCTGTACAGTACAAAGGAAAATGAGAAAAAGAAGTGCATGGTAATCATTGGGGCATTTGTCTTAGTGCAATAGGAAAAGTATATGGTAGTATACTATACTTACTGAAACAGTTAGAGAAATAAGAGAGGAATTAATTGAAGATGAACAGGGACATTTCAGGAAGGGAAGAGGCTGTGTAGATCATATATTCATCCTATGGTCTACAATGGAAAAGTTTCTCGAGAAGGAAAAGAAGTTGTATGTGGCCTTCATGGCTTTGGAGAAACCATATGACAGAGTGGATACACAAGGAATGTGGGGACTATTAAAAATATATGGAGAAAATGGGAAGTTGCTGAATGCCGTGAAGAGTATGCAAGAGGGCACCAGGGTTGCAGTACATGTGGATGGTGAACTGAGCAAATTTTTCTATCTGAATATTTGGTTGGAAAAGGGATGTATCATGTCTCCACGGTTGTTCCATTTGTACATGGATCGAGTCATAAAAGAGGTACAAAGCAAGGCAGTGGATGTTGGCATGGCCCTAATGAGAGAGGGCAGCATTTGGAAACTTCTTGTTCTGTTGTTTGAAGATGATACCGAACTGTTAAACGAAGATGAAGGGGAACTGCAAGGCTTGGTGAATGAGTTTAGAAGAGTATGTAAGAAACGGAATCTAAAGGTGAATGTAGGGAAAAGTAAAGTTGTGGTCTTCAAGAGAAATGAAGTCACCTAATGCACAGTGAGGATAGATGGTGAGGAAACAGAAAACGTGAGTGCATTACTTGGGTAGTGTTATAAGTAAGGATGAAAGTTAAAAGGATGAGTTGCTAGAAAGGGTACATAAGGGAAGACAGGTTGCTGGTTCACTGAAAGCAGTGGTAAGAAACAGAGAGGTCAGCATGAAAGTGAAATCACTGCATGATAGTACTCTGTACTGTGATACCCACTCTATCATATGGACACGAAGCCTGGGCCTTGTTGGAAGGACACAACCAAAGAGTGAGAGCAACGGAAATGAATTATGGGAGAGGGACATGTAAAGTTACATGGAGAGACAGACTGGTATATGAGGAAGTGAAGGAGCGCTGTGGTGTGGATGTGGATGCGTTAGAAAGCATTAGGAGAAATACACTGAGGTGGTTTGGCCAAGTGGAGAGGATGAAGAGTGAAATACTAACGAGGAGACTGTATGTGAGTGAGGTGGGGGGGTAGGGGGGATGAGATGGTGGGATGGAGTAGAGAGGGATACGAGAGAGGGGGGTGTAAGTTGGGGGGAGAGCATTGAAATGGCATGGAGCAGGGCAACATGGAGACATTGGTTTGTGGCCACCCCTTTACAGAATTGGGGCATCTGGCTGTAGATATACAGATCATCATCATCATCATCATCACCATCATCAGTGGCAGCAGCAGCAGCAGCCAGTGCAAGAGCATCCCCCATCCTTTTCCACAAATTCCTTGACCAAGTCAATCTCTGCCATGCTGTGCCTGCAAACTTCTCTATCTCATCTCTCCACCTCCTGTCTGGCCTTTTTCTGCTATGGTTACAATCTCTTGGAGTCCAGTCAGTCAGCCTCTTGCTCCATAGGTTATCCCTTATTCTTACTACATGACTTGTTCACTGCCATTTCTGTTGTTTTATACCTTCTATAATGTCTTTGACTTAAGTCTGCTCTCTCAACATAGTTGATCTTTTCCTGTCTCTTAATGATATTCCCAAAACTGACCTTTCCATTGCTCTTTGAGAATGGATTAGTAAGAGACAGATGTCAGGCACCATTACCACTACACCACAACGTGATGAAAGCCAAGCCATCTGAATTCTATGAAGAACCAGGTAAATCAGTTATGGGAGGGTATGTTACAATCACAACCCACATGATGATACATATTACAAACACATTTTGCTTAGCCCCATGCAACTTGGCAAGTGACATAGCAGTTTTAATCTATTCCTGCCAGCACACACACACATCTTCCTATACTATCTATCTATTGCCAGACGCCTCAATCCCGCATGGGGTGGCCAGAAACAAATCGCCTCCATGTCGCTCTGTCCCCCTCTATTTCACTACCCCGCTCCCAACTCACACCCCCCCTCTCTCATGTACCTCTCCACTCCATCCCTCCATCTCATCCTCAGCCTCCCCCTCCCTCTCCCCCCATCCACCTCACTCACATACACTCTCCTCGTCAGTCTTTCACTCTCCATGTTGAAGAAACACACATTACACGGGCATACATATGTGGACCAGGAATCAAACCCGAGACCTCTAGACAGAAGTCAGGCACCGTTACCGCTACTTCATGGCATGATAGAAGCCAAGCCAGCTGAATTCTACGAAGAAACAGGTAACTCCGTTATGGGAGGATATTTTTCAATTCCACACCATATGATAATACATATTTCAGAAACATAATGTGTCTGAAATATGTATCATCCCAAAATTAAATTTTCCCAAATCCCAAATTTTCCCTTTAACCCCTTTGTTACCGACCCCCCCCAACTCCCGGCCGCTCCCCGCTCCCCTCTCAAACCGGATTTCCCATTCACTCTGCTTGTTTGTAGGGCAGTGTATTGTTTATCCTTACATTGTTTCCTTTTGATTTATATTATTGTATTTTTTTTTTTTTTTGTATTGCCAAATACATACTGACCATAAGATATATGTAACGAAGTGTAGTAGTAGTAGTTGTAGTAGTAGTAGTCGTAATAGTAGTAAGATATATAAAAAATATACATACTGAACATAAATAAAATGGTTTGTAATTATTTACCTTGTCGTAGTGTAGGCTTTAGGTGAGCTATGTAGTAGATAAATCCGAGGCAGATGAGGTATGTAGTAAGTAGACCTGAGGTAAGTGAGATAGGTGAGGCAGGAGAGGTAGGTGAGGCAGGGGAGGTAGGTGAGTAGGGTGGCGCACTCCGAGGCTGGTGCACCTGGTGCACTCCGAGGCAGGTGCACTGAAGCAGGTGAGTGAATCACTAGGCATGCCAGATCTGGAAGTGTTCGGGGGAACACAAACCAGGCTGCTGAGGGCAGGCAGGGCAATGTTTTCTGCTCAGCTTTGTCTCGCCCTTTCTGTGACATATCCTGCAGCGCTTCTGAGGTCGCTTGTTTTTCTCAGCGGCAGGTATGGTCAACAGTCCATGGCACTGAGTAGTACCTGCAGCCCCACCTCCCTCCCTTTTCTTCTTCTTTTCTTCTTTGACCAGACATAAGGCAGCATATCCCATCGAGCACTGGAGGAGGAGTTCATGGGTCACCAGCTTGACAAAATCCCCAAATTCAATCCACTTCATGTCAGGGTGCAGATTCATGTAGACTGTTCTGGTGTTTGACAGCATACGTGAAATCATATGTAGTCCAATCTTCTTGAACAATGCATATGATTTACAATGGGCTCCAACAGCTGGTCCACCAAATCCACAGACCCCATCTGCTTGTTGTACTGGATTGGCGCGTTTTTTTTAAAATATATTCCTTCCTGCCTCTCTTCAGGTAATGTGTTCTCTCCACAAACTCAGTCACGTACTTGGTGGTGATTACATTGACATATTTTGTGCCTCTAAACTTCACCAGAAGGGTGTTGTCGTTCCTTGAGAATAGTGCTTGGCCTTTTTGCAGTGCTTCATTTCTTACAATTTGGGGGACTCCTCTAGTTGCATGTATAGTGTCTGTCATCAGTGTATCTCTCTCTAATAAGTACTGGGCAAGGTGCAAGGAAAGGTACCAGTTATCTAGCACCACATGCCTTCCCTTCTTCAGGAGATCACCCATGAGGAAAACAGGTACTCGCTCAAGGCAGACAGGTCTGGATCCTCCAACATCAGGTCATACAGGCACAGTGTATATAAGTAAAAATTCCATGTGTATCCTCTGGCACTGGAGGAACTAGGGCATAGTGCAAAGAGTTTCAGTCCAAAC
>JAGKTI010004389.1:32562-50923 GCA_018397915.1 Birgus latro
CTGCAGCCTCAAGTTTAGGCAAAGATGATGTGTCCATACTACGCAGCTGCCGCTTCATGTGCGCCCATAAATTCTCAATGGGATTGATATCTGGGCTGTTTCCGGGCCAATCTCGAATAAAGGGAACCTCACAGTCTGTTAGCCACTGTTTCACTGACTTTGCAACATGTGCAGGGGCAGAATCTTGCATAAACACTCTTGCCTTGGTTTTATCAAAAGAGTCACTTAAAACATCACATAAGAGCTCCAAATAATTGTTCTGGTTCACTTTTTCATTTGCAGGAAGAATTACCAACTCACCAACACCATAATATGTAAAGCAGCCCCAAGCCATGAGTGAGGCTGGGTATTTAACAAACTTGGAAGTGTACTTAGGATCCAGGGGGTCACTGCCTGGTTTGCGGTACACTCGTGATGAAGGGGTACCAGTGACAGTAAATGTTGACTCATCACTCCAAAGCACAGTTTTCCATTGCTCCTCACTCCAGGCAAGATATTTCTTACAAAAATTTACTCTCTTTTTCTTCTGAAGTGCAGTTAGCAGTGGTTTTTTACGAGCACAAAAACTCCTGTAGCCCAGATCGTCATGCAACAGCTGCTGCACACTTCTGACAGACACATCTGCCAGCAACTGTGGGTTCTTTTCTTTTAAATCCCGTGCTGTTAGCCTTGGATCCTTGCTAACTTGCCTTGAGATCAGCTGACGGGTCCTGAAGGTTGTCTTACGAGGTCTCCCAGGCTTGGGAAGTGGAGTGGGAGGAATGGCCTCCCCACTGTCCTTGAACCGCTTCACCAGTCTCTGCACTGTCCTCAGTCTAACACCATCTGATTTGCAATAAATGGGAGTTTGTGGCCATCTTTGTATAAAGTAATCACTTCCACACGTTTGTCCTTGCTTGTGGTTACTTTAGGCATGATGAGAATGTGGTAGGTAACCAAATAACTGTGTTATTTGAGTCAAAAAATGCCCTCGTGGTGCATCACACACAGAGACAATCCTCCTCCTGTGGCTGCCCAAACATTACTGAGCCTGCTCCTGTGGTGCCAAACCTATCAAGCAGGGTTGCCAGCTCCCGTTGAAAAAGCGTCAGCTCATTTCGCATCACAGGGGAGGGTAGTATTGACCCTACTTCACTTAACGCGAAAAAGAATGACGTCGGCAAAAAAGCGTCAATACTTTCCGCACCTACTGTATGCCTTACTTACCTCAAAATCATCATTTTTGGGTTAAAATTCAATGAATTCATGCTTTGTGTCCACTATTTAATGGATATGGTGTGAGAACGGGTGATTTTCATAGTGATTTCCATGTCTGATACTTACTTACACTTGCTGGCAAGTTGTGAGCACCTATGCCTTACTCACCTCTAAATCATCATTTTATGGTTAAAATTCAGTTAATTCATGCTTTGTGTGCATTATTTATGTGAAAGGGGACTTAAATAAGTGCTATGCATGTCCGGTAGGGAGGTAGGTAGGTGGTTTTCTGATTTAGGTTAGGTTAGGTTAGGGTCATGAATGACCACTGTAGGAGCTTCAGGGCCATTATCCGGACAAGACCACTGTCTGGACATGTCATTGGCTCTATTACGTCGGATAGTGGAGGGATATTTACTCGTGGCTTATGGTCTGTTAGACACCCAGTGGCCATGAAGAAATACAACTCCCAGTGACTGGGCAATTTTGGACATTTGGTAGAGAGGCGGATGCCCCTGTCACCAAACGTGTACTCATGGCTTGCGGTCTGTGTTACAATTTCAGCGGCAGTTAGGAAATACTTCGCCCGGTGGCCAAGCGAATTTGGACATTCGGTGGGGATGCATACAGACGTTTTGACACCTCTTGTGGGTTCCAGTCGTATAACTCGAGTGCTGGAGGTTTGTTGGGAGTGATCAGACGAGCGCGCAATTTTGACCATTCAGTATAGGGGCAGATGGATATTTTAGCTTTGGTCATGGGTTACAGCCTACTCCCCGCTCAGGGCTCGAGCCCAGCGGCAATGATACCGAATGTTTGAACATATTGGCTGGCTGGCCAAAGTTCTTGGGGACTTTTATGTCCAGATAATAGAAAGTAAATTTTGATAATGGTTTAATAGAGCCAAGGTTCAGTGTCCGGATAATGAACGTGTCCTGATAAATGAGGGACTACCGTACTTAAAGAAAAAGAAAATTACCTTGTATGTGCATTACTAGTGATAAGTGGCTGAAACACAAGTAAATAAGTGGCTATTTATGGTGGTCAAGCGTTATTTTTTCCCCTTAAGTGGCAACTCTTCATAATTGTATTACTTCAAAACCTTGTATTAGACTTTGCAGTAGAGTCAGCGCTCACATAGCGCGCGATCCTACAGCACGAAACTCACATAACGCAGAAGGCAAAATCTGATGCCCTAATTCTGTTACAACGCTAAAATAATAGACATTATGCAGACTGAAGTAGCTGCCCATTTTTTTACAACCATACCACGCGGCAATGATAACCATAACGCGATCAGAGGCCCTAAATTATAGATCAATCACTCATAACGCAGCAAATTAGGGTCATAACGCAGTGGGAACAGATATAACGCGGCCAGTGACTGTCACTGCTCGGGTTGCATCAGGCTATAACGTATGGATGTCACATGTCTGTGCGGGGTGTGGTCAAGGTCCACTGAGCATTCTTGCCCCAGTTGAGCCTACCCTTTCCCCGCGCACTGGTTGCACACACGTGTGTTTTTTTTTTTTTAATGCAAGGAAGAAGGAGCCAAGGGCCATGGGCCCGCATACTGTTCCTTCCAAGAAAAAGTAAAAATAATACAAAAGAGAGCCAAATTCAAGATCAGATGTGATCTTTGCTCCTTTTTTTGGCCACCTGACCCAGCCTGACCATGCTGCCGCACCATGACCCAATGAGACGTCAAAAGAGTCTGACCCAGGAGCAGAAGCTTGTTGTTATCAAGCAGAAGGAGATAGGAGAATGTAACAGTGCCATCGCCAAAGTGTATCAGGTCAACGAGTCAACTATACGTTTGATCCTCGGGAAGAAGGATGCCATTCTGAAGACCGCGTGGGCCTACAAGGGATCTCCCATGGACCACAGGATTCAAGTGTCTGACCCTGCCATTGTGATGATGGAGAGGTTCCTGGTTATGTACTGCAAATGCAAGGAGAGGGAAGGAGTTCCAAACAACTCCACTAACATCAGGAGGATGGACCGCCACCTGTATGCTGTAGCCTGCCATAAGCTGTTCAGACCCCTAAGCAGATTTAAGGTGCCAAGTGGTTGGTTTGGCAAGTTTAAGAAGAGGAAAGACTTAAAGAGAGAGTACAGTTGAAAGGAGAACAAGTGTCAGCCGATACAGGAGCAGCCAAGACATTCACAGATGTCCTAAAGGAGAAAGGAAATAATCAGGGATGGGGGGTTATACCACAGAGCAAATCTATAACACTGATGTGACAGGGTTGCGATACAAAAGGATGCCAAGGACGACATATCTCTCTACAGGACACAGGAAAGGCAGGGGTAGGAAAGTGGAAAAGGTAAGCATCACTCTACTTTTGTCTTGCATTGTTGCTGGCAATAAAATGCAGCCATTACCTATGAGTGAAGTTAAAAAACCTAGGTGCTTTAAGCAGTTGAAAAACATGAATGAGTCGGGGGTTTACTGAGACAAATCAGACACGGTGGATGACAAGGGAAATTCTGAACAGGTGGTACAAGAAACATTTTATTCCTGATACAAAGAGGTGTGGGGAGTTGGGCATACCATTTAAAATCTTGTTGGTACTTGATAATGCACCAGGGTAACCAGCATACTTGAAGGGTTTACATCAAAGTGTTAAGGTAGTGGTTTTGCCAAGTAGTGGTTTTGCCAAGTAACACAACTTCCCTCCTGCAACCCCTAAACCAGGATGTGATAGCTAGTTTTAAGTATCTATATGAGACAATCTTGTCTGAGTATCTGAGGGAACCCACGAACAATTGTGAGGAGGAACACCTCCTCAAGGAGGAAGTGCTTGATGGTGATGTGAACTTGGAGGCGTCTGATGAGAAGATTATGGATGACCCGACAGATCACCAGCCTGGTCCCTCATGTGCACCTCAGCCTGACCCAGCTGAACCGGTGCCTGGTCCTTCTCGTGTGCCTCAGCCTGACTCATCACAGCATCGCCTTGTAATCATGACAGCTTTTGGAAATGCTACGAGTTTTTTTTTTTTTTCCTCCAACATGTTTGTATGTCGGCCTTGGTCACTTAGAGGCAGCTATCCATGCTGCTCGATCTATGGCAGCCTCCCTGTTCAGTCCTTTAACCCTGAGGTGACACTTAATGACCTCGTCCCACATCTTTTTCAGTCTACACCCAATGACCTCATCCCACATCTTTTTCGGTTTACACTCAATGACCTCGTCCCACATCTTTTTCAGTCTACACCCAATGGCCTCATCCCACATCTTTTTCGGTTTACACTCAATGACCTCGTCCCACATCTTTTTCGGTCTACCTCTCGCAACCCCCCCCCAATATTAATGTTTCTCGCTTTCTGCACCTAATTATCATCCCCCATCCTCTCCACATGCCCAAACCACCTCAATCTACCTCTCCTCATCATAACACCAATACACTCTAGTCCAATCTGACCTCTCAACTCTTCCATTGTAAACCTAGCCCCCCTAGGCCTTGCATGCAGGGACGCACTGCACATCCACCTAATCATGTCATTTCTGTACGTTTGAGTCTGCGAATATCCTCTTCCTTTACTCCCAAGTCTCACTACCATACAGTATTACACTCCTAACACATGCTGCAAACAAAGATCCCTTAGCATGAAGGGAGAGCCCTCTCAATGCCAGGAGATGCAACAGCTCCCTGAACTTCTTCCAACCACTTCTCACCCTAGCCACAGAGCTAGCTCCAGCCCCATCTCCAGCATATAACATGTCTCCCAAATAACAAAACTCTCCCACACACTCAAGTGACTCACCAGCAAGTTCAATGCTTTCATGCCTGACAATCTCCACCTGCTCTCCCCGACATGCTGCACACAAAATCAGCATTATCTCGCAGTCTACCTCTAATACCACTACATCTTTTATGCACCCATTTATCACAAACACTGCACAAGATGGACTTACTTCCTACACTCTTGTAGCAAACTGCACATGGCCACTTTCCCTCTTCTCTGACAGTACTGCCACCAACCCTAGATATAATCACTTTTGTTTTATCTGCATTTACTCTTAAGCACTTGTGCCCCATACCATACCTCTACTTCCTAAATCTTTCCTCCGCCTCCCTTTCAATCTCCACAATCAACTTTCTTAAGGCATGGGATCTGGTGTCAGTCACAACAATAAATCACGCCTAGCGAAAGCTGGCACCTCAGTTGTGTGCCGTGAGAGGTGGTGAGGTCCAGTCACTACAGGCTGTGTGACAGGAAGCAGTAAGAGTATCCAGAGCTGTACCAGGCTGTAAGGAAGTGCCAGAGGAGGATTTGGTAAGGTTGTCGAGGACAACACGCCAGCTGAGGAGGCCAGGCAATGCATCGACGACATGGACAGAGAACATCGTGAGGCAGAGGAGCAGGGGGATCAGGCTGGGGCAAGTACCAGGGCACCAGTTACGACCATGGCTCGCATAAATAACATCTTGGCTGGTGCAGAGGTGCTCAAGGAAGTCATCATGGTTTATGAAGTGGATGAGGTTGGGAGAGCTGATATGCTGGACACTGTGTTGCAAGCAATGCGATCATATGAAGACCTAAGGCTACAGAAAATACAACAATACCACCAGACTCTACTCACCAGTACTTTCATCCTCAACAGATGCCAGAGAAGCAAGAACCAAAGGAGAATGCTATGTCTGTGGGTTCTTTTGATTTTGAGGGGCATGTGCAGGAGGCAGAAAGTTGGAACAGAGGATTGTGAATGTGCAGGATTTACCTTCTTCCTCAGATGAGGACTCTATGGAATCGGCATGGCAAGAGGACCATGCTGGGGATCAGTAGGAGTCCTGCCTTGCCTTGGAACCCCACTCCCCCTCCCCCCAGCAAGACCACAACCTCTTCCATTCAAGGTTAGGCATCCTTTAGTGTTTGTATGTACTGATGTCTTTATTGGGTAGGGATATGTTCTTGAAAAAAAAAAAAACTGAAAATTGCCCCAAAAGGTGAACTTAGGGCTGGCTTGGGTACCATGATACCCTTTAACATGTAAACGTATGGCCCTATAATGCGATATTCTTATAAACCAGGACCTTCTGGGTACAATGTTCATGCACTATGTGAGCGCTCGCTGTAATAAGTGATGATAATAATAAGTGATAAATTTTATGAGAAAATGTGATAAATTACAGTACAGTATAAGGAATATGTGTTGTCGCCTCAATTACTATTATGCCAAGGTATCACGTTTAGCACTATGTGCAGTGTTTGTGATGTTGCTCTTGTAGGTTATGGCCATACCACAATACAGTGCCACAAGTGTTCTTATAATCGAAATTTAGTGAATGGCTTGTTCTTTAGTGTTATAAAGCATGAAAGCCACCTCCTAAACTTCGTCTCATACAGAGCATGGCGGCCACTCGCAGCACTGTCTTGCGCCCTGCCTGGGTGACCCTGCTTGCCAACCGCACAAAACATCTCTTCACCTCTTTCTCCCTCAGGCCCTAGACCACTTATAAACCTCCATTTTTTCCCCAAGGTTGGCAGAAAGAGCAAAGATAGTGCAACTAAAATTTAAATATGTTTGGTTAAGTATATGTGGAGTGACATGGAGGGACAGGTTTAAGAAAGAAGAAGTGAAGGAACGTTGTGGGGTGGATGTGGTTGAGAAAATTAGGAGAAATTCACTGAGGTGGTTTGGACATGTGGAGAGAATGGAGAATGAAAGACTGACTAAAATGGTGTATGCAGGTGAAGTGGAGAGAAGGAGAGGGAGGAGAAGACTGAGGATGAGGTGGAGGGATGGAGATGAGAGGTATATGAGGGAGCAAGGAGAGAGTTGGGGGAAGGGCATTCAAATGGTGGGTGACAGGGCGACTTGGAGGCGTTTTGTCTGCAGCCACCCTTTGCAGGATAGGGCGTCAGGCTAGAGATAGACAGACAGAAGTACATGTGCGTCAGAGCAGTGTTTCCCTTCTTTGCCACTTGGGTGGCATGAGTTAAGAAGTACTCCACTACAATTAAAAGGTTAATACAATACTTTACAAGGGATGCTCCACTTAGTGTCATTCAGTATTTGCTTAATGTCATGGAGTTTTCAAACCTAACTATAATCTTAAATGAGGAACTACTGTATTCTCATATTTCTACCTTACATATTCCACCAAGCATCTAAAAAACCGTATGAAGACGGTGGGGCTAACGAAATAAGGGCCCACCCCAAGTCTCCTTGTATGCATTAGAGAATGGTCATAAACAGGGAGATTACTAATGTGCTGTGCACAATATAAAGAAAATGAATCTGAAGCTTACTCATAACATGGAAGGCTAGATTCAGCAGGTGGCAGGATGGGATGGGAGCCTGGAGGAGTGAGAGCATCACCATACATCATCTCCCATTCACGCATCAGCTGCTCAGTCAACAGATCACTTCCCTGTAAGAGATATTTAAAGTATTATACCACATACTTATGTACAGCACAATTTTCAACTGTCAGATATGAATAACAATGAATAATTAGAAGTAAATAAGATACTTCATTATGCTTTTAGCAAAGTATACTTGGATTGCCTTTGCAATAATCTTTGGGACTCAGAAATACTATGGTCATGCAAAAAATCACTTAAATGAAACATAGTAACTCACAGGTAAATTCCAACTACAGCTCAACTCAATGAATATTAATGCTCAACTCTCACTTGCTCAAAATTTTTGCATCGTACAAATATTATCCTAACTAAAAAAAAAAAAAGACAGTTTGGTAGTACTGATGTCCAAACACTAATAACTTCTCAAACTGTCCTTCAGAACTGTATATCACAGTTGCCCATTCATGTCAGGCATGTGCAAGCCAGGTGCTATAATATATAAATATACATGCATATGTAAATAAATATATACATATACACACACATCTTCTGCAATGCCCACCAATTTATTTCATGCTTTCTCTAAATCTACAAGGCTACATGAAACCAACTGTCCACCATAATACAACATTACATAGTGATACACAATAATTACAGCCAGAGTCACACCTCACACCATCTTATCACCACAATGCAATATATTACTGCATTCACAACACACCAGGACTACTCCACAATACTTTTCTACCAAGATGGCACAACACACTGCTGCACAGAACCATTCTCACACTTCAGTATCAGTGGTAAGCTACAACAACAGCATTGTACTGTCACAATGCCAAACCAAACGTACTGGGAAAATCTTTAACTAAAAAGCTGCATCACCTAAGTTTGTTAAACTACAACTCACTATAGCTCTGGCACACTGCATCACCAGAGTGGTAGCAAGTGTGAGTTTGAAATGCCTTGCCAGCAATCATAGTCAGTTACAAAGAACCTATACACAGTGTAAATAAACTTACAACATAGGGGTTGGCGGTGATGGGTGGTTTTGTTGAGGGAGGAGGTGGGCCAGGTGGCATTTCTTCTCTGGCCTGGCTGCCACCACCTACAATGTCACTACCAGGTGGAGTGTTGTGGATATGAGGATATAGTGAGAGCTGCGGCTGAGCCAGGGGAGGCAATGATCCGCTAGATGATGATACGGTCAACACAGGCTCTTCCACTGCCTGTAAAAGTTACAATAGGATTACAACTGATTAGCTAATATGGTGATCTAAGATGCTGCAAAGAGGTAACGTTTCGTTTCGTTTTTGAAGGCTCCAACATGCTTGCATGCATCAGCCTTGGTCACCTAATGGCGGCTCTCCACGCTGCTCAATCCCTGGCAGCCTCCCTGTTCAGTCCCTTAACCCTTAAGTCACACTTAATGACCTCATCCCATGTCTTTCTCAGTCTACCCCTCCCAACCCCTCCCCCAATATTAACACCTCTCACCCTCTGTACCCAATTATCATCCCCCATCCTCTCCACATGTCCAAACCACCTCAGCCTACCTCTCCTCATCACAACACCAATACACTCCAGTCCCATCTTACCTCTCAACTCTTCCATCGTAAACCCAGCCCCCCCAGGCCTTGCACGCAGGGACGCACTGCACATCCACCCAATCATTGTCATTTCTGTACGTTTAAACCTGCGAATATCCTCTTCCTTTACTGTCCAGGTCTCACTACCAAACAGCATCACACTCCTAACACATGCTGCATACAAAGACCCCTTAGCACGTAAGGAGAGTCCTCTCAATGTCAGGAGAGGCAACAGCTCCCTGAACTTCTTCCAACCACTTCTCACCCTAGCAAAGAGGTATACTACTGTATAAAGATTTTTCTCATTGGTTTGTTATACTTCTGCATACATGAGTAATGCACAGTTTTACCCACTAACACACAAGCTATCTGTTTGAAAGATGAAATGCACAACACTCAAACCACAAAAATAAAAGACTACAACAAACCTTTGAACCTATACATTAAAAGAAAAAAAAAACTAACTTACACAAACACAACAAACTATACATAAACACTTAACCCTCTATCACACATTCTGACACACCCCCAGTACTCATCACACAAAAACACTGGAAAAATCTAATGACCATACCACAGTTACCACCACACCAAAACACTCACTACCATTATGCAAACAAACACGCCCCAAGAACCACTCAACAAATGTACTCCAGTCACATACCAATAACAAATACAGGCAACAAAAGAAGATACAAAAGATAAATTGTAAAACTGTATAATGCTGACTGCTTCACAAACAAAATCACATAAACCAAGGAATTCACACAACATTTGTGTCAGACTAGGCAAACCACACTCACTGGCCTCACAACGTGAACTGCCCAAGGTCCCCGGTTGCATACCGCAGGAACCTTCCGATGACGTCATCACTCATGACTCAGCAGGTGCGCGCGCACGCACACACTAACAACAATGTGCACTAACGCTCTCGTCCTCTCTTCTTAATTTGACAAAAGATTGCAAGGACGAAGCTGGATGGTCTATTTGTGTCTCATACACACTATGTATCCAATACATACACTTTTGTTTAATTACTATCAAGACCCAGTCTGTGGCCACATACAGATATGTGATGTCTCTTGAAGTATTATAAACTTTCTAGTCTCAGCTGACTGCTGCACGCAGCCGCTCGGTCGAGGCACCTTTCTCGGTGAGACAATCAGCCAGATGTTGTGATGTATCCACCCAAGATACTTCATCAATCTCCCCTCGCTCCAACATGTCTTGTAATACAGCAGTATCAATGCGCAATCTCTTGTCTTCTACGCTCCTACAGGAGTAAAGGGCATCCACCAGACTGTTGTTGTCGACGAAACACTTTATTTTGATCTTTCCACGTCCAGAAACCTCACGCAATATGTTGGCGAGATATACAGCAGTCTCAGCACATTCAAGCAGCGCCAACGCCTCAACAGATAAGGTAGATTTGATGACCCTCCTGATCTTTCTTGTCTGCCAGAATATAGGACATCTTGCCTCAATAGCATCTCGTAGGAGATCACAAAACTTCCCTGAGATCCATTGCCTACAAGGTTGGCAAATGAGGCATCCGAAAAGCACTCTATATGACAGTCCTCGATCGGCCCCATTCTTGGAATGTATAGCTTCATGTTGTCAGTCTTCACCCCTGAGATCACCTTATTGAGTCTAAGCAAATCTGCTACGGTAGCTCGGTTGCTAGTAACACTCAACTCACACACATCAAAGGCAATATCTGGCCAAGTGTGTGTGGCAATCCAACTGAGTTGCCCAATTAATGCTTGGTACTCCGCTTTCTCAGACTCGGACAGCTCCCCTGATTTTACTGTTGCACGATGTTTACTCAGCGTGACTGGTTTCAAAGATGAAGCATACTGGAACTGGTCGAGTGTTATGCTGCCATCGATGTTGGAGATGACACTGAGACCAACGTATTTGAAAGCTTTTGATTTTGAACTGCCGATGAGGAATATTTGACTCAAACGGTTTATCACTTGCTGTTCAAACTCATGTGTACCAGCCCAAAGGAAGTCATCGACATAGATGCATACAATGCCTTCGACTTTGCCACTATTGCTCCAAGAGAACAGTGTTGAATCCAGTGAAGACACTTTAGCTCCGAGACTCAACAACTGATCTTTTATGCACAGATACCAATGCCTAGCAGCATCACAAAGGGCGTAAACAGTATTCTTTGGTCTCCATAACTTACCATTTGCATATTCAGGCGGAGGACGTAAATGAACAACTCTCTCAATGTCGTTACCTTGCAAGTAGGCAGCTTTCACGTCCATAGTGTGGCAATCCCACTGGTTGGTGGAGGCCAAAGAAAGTGCCAAACGCACTGCTTCTTTTGAACAAGTAGGCGAGTCTTTTCGGAGATCCATTGTGTCTTCCTCAAATCCTCTGGCACCTAAGCGGGCCTTAACAATAGGCTTTCCATTTTTCAGTTTTTCCGTCACAACCCATCGAACCGTTATGGCACCTTGCCCAACATCATCTACTTCCTCATACACATCATTATTCTGCCAGTTTGTAATTTCATTTTCCTTAGCACATAATACGGCCTCGGAGTTGAAAAGAACAAGCATTTCTGCGTCATCATCAACCACTTCCCATTCACTAAGATCCTTCTGCAAATCTATCCAATCAATGCTGCCGTCAGAGTCCCTCCTCAAATTATAGCAGTGTTTGTACTTTCCAGTGGCTTTACCTGCCCGACTCACAATCCTTCCAGACACAAACTCTCCACTTTCTGAATGTATTCCCTTTTACGTTGACCAACAGAAACTTTGGGAGGCTGATTAATCGGAATAGAAACTGTGGGAGGCTCATCAATTGGAACCACACCATCTTCCGACTCGTCATCTGGTGGATAGTCATTCAACACTTGCGGAGGATTGTCAAGAGGCTTCTCCTGGACAACATTGTTCTTCTCATCACTGCTGACACCACTTTCAACTGTAGTATCTTGCTCTGGCGCTCGTGCTAGACGACAAACGTGCACTCGCATGTGGACACCGTGGTGTCTCACCAGAATTTGTTTCCCATCTCTGCCCATTACAATTCTGGGACCGTGCCACTCATGACTGTCATTTCTTTTGTAGACGACTTCATCTCCATTTCGGATGTCGTCTAAGTCACTCGAACATACGTTGTGCCGCAAAGCCCTAGCCAAACGTTCATCTGATTCGGTCTTTATAAACTCTTGTCTAGCTAAATGAAGAGCATTCAAGTTGTCTCTCACAATTTACAATGGTGATGAAGGTTCCAAGGCTGGAGAATCATTTGCGTACACATTAGGCAGGCCAGGGTTTTGACCAAAAACAAGTTGGTTAAGAGAAAAGCCTGAGTAGTTGGTGAGAGCATTTCTTGCCGATACTGCCCATGCCAAGGCCACATCCAATTCACACTGGCTATCAGCCATTATCTTCCTAACAATGTCACCAATGACTGCATTTTGACGCTCACAGACTCCGTTGCTCCAAGGACTCTCTGCAGATGTTGTCATGATCTTGATATTGAAGGCCTCTCCCAATGCTCGCATTTCCGCATTGTTGAATTCACAGCCATTGTCTGTAAGGATTTTTCTAGGTGCGCCAAACACAACAATCCAGCTCTGAAACATTCCTTTGATAATGATGGGCGCACACTTATCCGCGATTACTATCGCATACAATACCTGGTCGCCAAATAAACAAGGACTAAGAAATAATGCCTTCCCCAAGCTTTCAAATCCATGGCTATGGCTTCGTTAAACTTAGACGCCATGGGCAAACTGACTACGGGTCGGGGCTTGGTTTTCTTAAATCTGCAACAGACTGTACAAGCATCAGATACAGCCTTGATATCCCGCTCCAGTTATGAACTTTTTATTCCCGCATCTGTGATCAGTTTAATTAATTTCGCCGATGTTGGGTGTCCAAATTGCCTGTGAAGCTTCAAAGAAGTTTTTTCTACATCATCCCCAATAGATGCAAGCATGATTGTTTCACAAAATTCATGACCTAGTCATAAAGAAATTGGAAGCAAGTAATGCCCTGAAAATGAGGACTTCAAATCAATGATAGTTCCACAAATTTTGACCAGGTCACTTCCAAAGTTAATCAACATTTTTGCTTTTTTCATGGAATGTCTACTCAACAGCAAGGGAATATTGCAGTCCACAACATCAGTCATGATGGTTGCACGCATATTTCCAATGTAGCAGGGCAGAGTAACGCATTTGAGGGAAGAAACTATGACACCATCAGCAAAAGCAAATGCTGAGGATGACACTTCTTCTCTTATAGCTTCACGTTCATAATCAGTGAGCTCGCTTAGATAGCAATTGATCCATTCAACTCCACATACAGTTGTAGAACACTCTGAGTCTAGAAGAGCACATCCCTTAGATTCTTCTACTAGAGTCTGTAACTTGCCTCTACTAGCGGCATCATCCGCATAGCCCATAAATAACGACAGATGCACTGTTTCAGAATTTTCTTCTCGACTGCCGTCGTTTTCGTCTACATTCGAACAATCACGTGCCCAATGAAATCTAGAATCACATACGAAGCACCTCGATACCTTTCCATCAGACCCAAGTGGGTTCTGCCTCCTGCCAGTGGATGAGCGCTGGGGAATTCTAGCAGATACGGTTGAACATCGGCCACCACCACAACGTCGATCATGTACTGCATCACCCCGCAACATTCTCCGTCCTCGTCGTGTACCTCTAGCATAAAACGTTTCCTCACCCTCAACTTCGTCACTCTAAAATACTGGTTCGCCTTTCACCTCCCGGGCGGACACCGATGCATTGTTCTGCCTGCCAATTTCACCAGCAAAAATACGATTCAGGGCAGATTTCATGTTTTCGTATGCCACCTCAGTTATTGTGAACATCACTAGTGGTTGCTCACTGTCTGAAAGTTTGCATGCAGCTGAGGGCATAAAAGCCATCACAGAATTTGGCAGTGCCATGTCCTGCTTTGTAAATTTGAAATAAACATGCTCAAACTCTGTCACGAACTCACGAATGTTCATATCACCGGCTCTTCTGAAGTTGTACAACTCATAAAACGCTGCAAACTGTCGACGTCCTTCCTCCACGAGAAATAAACCGTCTAATTTTTTCAACAAGGTCTGAACACCATCCTTCTGCTTCAAAACATCCGCATCAACCTCCGAAGACGCCACCCTCGCTCTTCCAGACAATGACAGGTGAATAGCTAAGGCTTGTTTTTCTTTAGGCAATTCCGTCAGTTCACACCAAACGTCGATGTCCTTTTTCCAGCTCTCATAAGGAGAATCATTTTCAAGTTTTGGAGGCCACTTAGTCGAACACGACGCCATTTTTTGAACTACGCTCTGCTACCAGTGTCAGACTAGGCAAACCACACTCACCGGCCTCACAATGTGAACTGCCCAAGGTCCCCGGTTGCATACAGCAGGAACTTTCCGATGATGTCATCACTCGTGACTTAGCAGGTGTGTGTGCGCGCACACACACCAACAACAATATGCACTAACAATTTGTGTACCTCCCCCAACCCACACATACACAAAAAACTATTCCTATCAGCCTGAATCAAACTGATGGCCAAAGAAGATGATCATAACATACAAACACTCAGTTACATATGCCATTCAGTTAACTCCCAATAACAACAATGTAAGGCAAAACACATGTACAAAAACAAATGACACACAAAGCAGCCACAAGTACAAGGCAGGCACTGCTTCTTCAATTATCCCTGGAATTATTATTGCTTTGATGGCCAAGAGCCATCTGAGTGTGCCCTGCGCATTACAGGTTATACCCTTGGGCACAGAAGCATCCATTCCTTTCTCATATCCTGTCACTAATGGGGGGGGGGGGGGGAAAGAAGAGATTTAATCACGCTTGATCTAATACTGTCCACCACAGGGAGGAGGCCTACAAAAGGTACTGGAGCCAATCTGCCCTAAATGTCATCTCCTTTATGTCTCAGCCCAGAATCGTGCTAAGTTTGTTCTTTGCTCCACTAAAAATAAATTCATTTGTACTAAATGCTCTGAACTCTCCAACTCAAATTCTTCCTGCTCCTTCTGGCACCTTGCCAAAAACCTTTCCAATAACTTTTACATCATTATCCTTCCCCCTTCTTTTCCAATCTGATGACAATGTAGCTATTTCATCTACTGATAAAGGAGAACTCTTCACTCAGACTTTCTCCTCCAATTCCATCTCAAACAATTCCAGTGCTGTTCCTCCATCACTTACCTCCCTCTGTCTTCCTCATGGCTGACATTAAAATTTCTTCAATTACTGTATTTTCTGCCATCACTGGCCTCAATACTACCACAGTATATGGGCCTGATGGGATCCCTCTTTTTGTACTTAAGAACTGTGCTTCTGTGCTAACACCTTTCCTCGGTAAACTATTTCACTTGCACCTTTCCTTCTTGCTGGAAGTTTGCTGTCATTCAGCCTGTCCCAAAGAAGGGTGACCATTCCCAGTCCTCTAACCATCACTCAAGTGCTTTAACATTCCGTACTTCAAAAGTTTTTGGGTCTATTCTTAACCCCTCCTTATGACAATGTTTCCGAAAATAGACTTTTTTTAACCCTTCATGTCTTGGAAAGTATAGCAGTTAGGGAAACAAATTAAAGACCACATTACCCTCCAACTCTTCTACTTGCAAATGAAAACATCTCCAGTTATGCAAGTGGTCCCGTTGATTAGTAACTTTTGGTGCTTAAAGCAGGATGTTTTTGTACGTGTGTGTGCAGCCCCAACTTTGGCTTCGCTCTCAAAGTGATAGCTTCTCCAATACTTGATACAAATGACACAGTGGTGTCCAAGGCATGCCCTATGGCACTAACACTGAGCCCTTTCCTAGTATCCTTGGGCAGAGGTTTGGCAAGAGGTCTGCGTGACGTGGGAACGGAATTGGATGAGGAGATTTCAGAAAACATCGTTCAGCACCTGGCTATACGTCGCAGAGAAGACTGAGATACGCTTGCATAGGGTGGCGGGAGTCTCTTCCAACCATTTAATGATGAGAACAAATGGCAGCCAGTTCAAACTGTGGCAGAACTACATTTGTGGCTCCTACCATCACTCAGCAGGTTCCATCCACCCTTATCACAGCGGCCTATGACATCAACCAGCACATAGGGGTTAACTAAACTTTTAAAGCACCTTTCTATCACAACCAACTTTAACCCCTAAAGCACTAAGTGTAATGCCATATTTCCTGCATATGATATAAGTAGTATAAGTGTGTTATAAGTTAGTATAAGTATAGTGTAAGTATAATATGTATGTAATTTACGTTAGGTTATGTACGTTGAAAGTGTGAATTCTGGACCCTGTTAAGATGATGAAATGTATGGGAAGTGGATCTTGCAATTTATTTTTTGGGCTTGATTATAGTTAAAGTGTAATAGAGAAGTATTATTGTTAATGTGGACCGTGTGAAGCGAGTTGGACGTGCAAATTCGTGTCTGGTTTCGATAAAGAGGCGTAGAAAGTTAATTTGAGATTTAAATTAGCAATGAGTCGTATTTACACCTGGAATTCAGAATTTTGTAGTTGAGTTTGTGTTTGTCGTCTTGTTGTACTAAATAATGATGTCTAAGAACTTAGGTAAAGTCTGACTATTGATTATTGTCATAGTTAACCGCGAAATTAATTTATTTGGCACAGACATCAGTTGTAGGCCAGTGCCAGGGCAAAACAAAGAGAAATTGTGTCAATGCGTGATTTTAGGCATTGTTTTAAGAATGCTAGACCTATGTTATTGCCACAAAATTTAAATCATCATAAGTTGTTTTGTATAAGTGGAGTACTGCGTAAACTCCTTGTTGCAAAATTCCTGGACGATGATATAACAAGTTGACTGTAGAGTAATTGATCGAAGTCAGAACCGGGTAGTAAAAACGTAGCGGGTTTTAGCGGGAGCGGCCTGCCTCCTGCCCACGAAGCGTCACTCCTGAGTTGAACTTCATTGAGGACGGAACTCCGCAGGTAATGTTCCCGAGTCTATCTATCTATCTATTGCCAGACGCCTCAATCCCGAACGGGGTGGCCACAAACAAATCGCCTCACACCCCCCTCTCTCATATACCTCTCCACTCCATCCCTCCATCTCATCCTCGGCCTCCCCCTCCCTCTCGCCCCCTCCACCTCACTCACATACACTCTCCTCGTCAATCTTTCACTCTCCATCCTCTCCACATTCACGGTATTTCTCCCTTATACGTCATCATAATTAGTTGTCGTACTAACTATATTTAAAGTAAGTTGTCTGATGATATTTGTCAATGCCATTATGTGACTCCTGAGTTGAACTTCATTGAGGGCGGAACTCCGCAGATGTGGTGTGGCGTCATGGGTCTGCCCGTCAAGTGCGTCCGCATAGTCTCACAGCCTCTAGTGCCAAAAGCCCTTACACGTTTTCCCCTTAGTCCCTATCAATTCACAGTATCGTCAAAGTCGATTGGTCCACTTAGGAAGTTTTTTTATTTCATGTAGTGTAATATTTTGGTGATAAGTGAGTGAGAAGCGGAGTGTTGTAATACTTCGTCATGTGGAGCGCTGTGAGCGCTGATATTGCATTCTGTATTATTCTTGGCTTATGGTTATTTACCTAGATATGTTATGTGGTGCAAACCCAGGTAAAATAGGGATGATTTCTTTAAAATTAGAGTAAACTGTGTAACACGTTGTAAACTGGGAATCACTACGAGTCCTTTTGAGACCGTGGTTTATGGGAGTTTCCCCTGTTGATGTAATTTTCTATATCACAGTCGTGTTGAGTGAATTCTTATGTACGTGTGTGTTCGAATCGGGCGAGTAGATCTTCTATGAGCAGATAATCAGCATCCTGTTGGATGTAAAGCCCAAGGAGCCTCTGTAGTGGTACACACTTGAATAATTTCTTTGTACTGTGATATGTGAGTCAGGTGATTTATAAACTGTGGAGAAGAGAGCTTCCATTCTCTCAGATATTCTGTGTATCGGAGACTATTGTTTTACTATGCTCCAGTAATTAATTCTTGATCGTATTTCTATTCATTCTGTGTAATTTAAGATTAGCAATATAGATAAGTATACTTTTTGTATGTGTTTGGTATAAATCCTCTGGGGAGTATTACATAAGACCGAGTGGCCCGCAAGGCATGCTTCATCTATAAAATCCACGCTCTCATATATTATACTCACGCTACCCTGTTATTGTCATAGGCCTTTGTCCCCTTTTCCACCGTACTTTTTTCCCCCCGGCAACTGCTGGGTGGTGGCAGC
>JAGKTI010004390.1:0-10696 GCA_018397915.1 Birgus latro
CATCCACATATGGCACCTTCCTTTATGACATTACCACCTCATCACTTTGTTTGTTTCTTGCTCTATCTTCATCATTTCTTTTTCTTCCACCTCAGGAATCACTTTCACCGAGAATTTCGTCATTGGAGAGACCGTGGGGCAACATACACTGGCCAGGTTACTGCTAATAGGTGAACTGCCCAATGTTGGGGGAAGGGGGGTAGGTGGGTTTGGTGGGTCCAGGCAGAATCCCCGCTTGACAGCAGGTAGAGGAAGGTCTCCCACATATGCCTACCAAAAATCACCCATGAAACTTGAAATTGTGCAAATTATGAGCCTTGCAATTGCGCGACGTACCTGTATGTCATTGGGTGTAGCTGTGACAAAATGTTGCGACGTACCCATATGTCGATGCGACGCCCCGGGTTAGGGTATGACGTGCTGTCCACTCGGGGCTGCAATGAGTGATGTGCTCGCGGCCGTACCACATGGCGGCACATCCCACGGCTCCCTCCTCATCCTCGTCCTCGTCCTAATCCTTGCTCCACATCATGTAGGGGCTGGAGAGAGGTCGTTGCACGTTGTTTTGGTGCATGCTGGCCCTCTCTAACAGCCCGATAAGTGATGTAGCCCCGCTTCCTCGGGGATGGAACCTCTTCATCACTGCTGTTACTTTCCCCCTCCTCTGGCTGGACATAATCGTTATTCACCACCTAGTCATCAAGGAGCGAATCACTGTCGCCTGTGAAGGCATCCAGGGTGGCTTGGATTTGCTCTTCAGAGAGACCTCGGCGCGCCATGTCTTACCTGGGTTACTGCTAACAGGTGAATGAACGAGGTGCAGCCGCGCGTGGGTCACACGGGGTTGCCGAGTGTCCCTGCCTGGCGGCAGATAGGGGAAGGTCTCCCGTGCCTACGTACCAAAAATCAAGCACGAGATTTGAAAATTGTGCAAATTATGAACCTTGCAATTGTGCAACGTATGGGTATGTCGATGGGTGTAGCCGTGACAAAACATTGCAACGTATTGGTACGTCGACGGGACGCCTTGGGTTAAAAGAAAAGATTCAGGGGTGGTGGTGAGGGCGGTCATGCTCCTAGTTAGGTGCTCGGGGAGATGGTGGAGTATGTGCTTTGTCAGGTGGAGAATTGCAACAGCGTAGCATTGCCTATATTTAAAACAAGAGATCAACAGAAACCTTGTCTATCATCGCAGAAAAACTGGCCAAGTTCACTGATAATTCTAGAAAAAAAAAAGAAAAGTAATGCTTATCGAAAGCACGAGTCATGAAGTCACTGTTAACTTTTCCTAAGAAGCAATCACCACAAGCAAAATCTTTCACTGGATGAGAAATCTAAGTAGGGACATATCAAACAGCATGTTTTAGCGAAGATATTTTAATATGAATCATCTCTAAATGTGTATCTGTGGCTTAATCTGTGTGGATGTTAGTACTTTACCTAAAATTTCTTCATATTTCTACAGAATTAAGAAAACTATCTGTCTAACACAATCAGAAAGATTAATTCATGGATAAGGAAACAAAAGAAAGTATAAGATATTTTATGCTGCATGTGTAAGGGCACGACTTCTCGTTCCTTAGACACGGAGCCTAGAGCGGGGTCCTCTTTCTAGACCGGGTTGGGTTTCTTAAGGCAACTAATGGGAACAAGGCATAAAAACTCAGGGCAACAAACATTACATGTATATTACCTTAAATTACAATCTGAGTCAGATCCACAGTGACACACTTAACAAGAAAATAATATACACAAGTAAGACAGGGCCAGAAGACTCTGTGACAGGTAGGTGTGACTGGGCCCTCCACTATCACCGGCGTCCCCCTTCCCGGAGGGCCTGCAGGGGCGCGGCTTGTGGCCATTGCGTGAGAGGGGGATGTGGGAAAGACACAGGTGCGCCCGTCTTGCACGGAGCCCACACCAACTATTTCTGCCCCTTGGGTATCTCCTCCTGGGGCGGGTTTCTCAGCCAGGTAAGGTCCATGGGGCACTTTGGTATTCTTTCACGTATTCTGCGTTTCATTTTCGGTATTGTGCATTTCAGGATATAATCGCCACAAATGAAATGCAGAAATGAATGTGGGCAGTTACTTTCTTTGGAGAATGTACACAAGTTAGATAACCAGAGTAACTGTGAGGCGACTCAGCAATGGAGAGAGAAGATGGACACAAAGAAGAGGATATGCATAGAAAAAAATAATAGACAACAAATAGGCTGAATTTCTAAGTATGTGTTAGTGGTAGGTGGTGGCGACCATCATCCACTCACTTGATGTAGTGTTGCCTACCTCTTCCTAAGCCTTTATCATTCTTTTTCTGTGCCTGCCCTACTTTCTTCCTATTTCTCTCATCTTTCCTGTCACTTCTTATTGCTTTTCTTTCCTTTACAGGTGGCTTTACATTGAGTGACAGGCCAGGTGGTTTCCTGTAAGCAGGAAAACATATACAACGCTGGATGGTAACCATATAACCAAACCATACGTGCTCCCTACGTGTCAGCAAGTGGGTTGGTGAAGAGTTAGTGCTCTTCCCTGTAAAACAAATAACTCAAAGTCAAATGGCCACCCCTTACAGGATTATGGCGTCTGGCAATTGATAGATTGATAGGTATAGTGCTGGACACCAAATACTGTACTTCTTATTTCGAATGCCTGTGAATATAATTTTTCATAGACGTCATCTGTTTAATGGTCAACTAAATTATCATCACAAAAGATTTGTTGGCTAGCATGCAGTTAGTACCGTATTCCATTAATATAACTACTGAAATCATCGGTGTTGCCAAATGCTTGCCTAACTTCGCACAATTTTATAATGATTCCGAAAAGCTTCGGTATGTGAAGGCGTGTGCGTCTGTGTGTGGCGATACTGCTGGACCTCATTGAACAAACTTGTAACCTCTGTCCATAATTAGGTAAGCCTACTTAAAAACAAGAGTAACACTGAACTGTCTTAGTTGCTAGAGATTGTGACCTCAAATACGGTTTCCTCTAATTCTTCAGTTTGGTCACATTCTTCAGGAGCCTTTGTCGATATATTTATTACCAAGGCGTATGATTCTGACTAATACCCAGTACACGTCGCAGGATATGTAGCAGCAGTAGACTCGAGAGTGCCCAAGAATAAATGCCAGTTCCTTAACCCGCCCCGTCTCAAGCCTCCTCTTTTGGTGAGAAACATCGAAAATTCAGCAAGAAAGAGCTCACCTGATGTGAAAAATATCCTAAACGGGTGAGAGATTCCTCACCAGGCAACCGCTTTCTATGATGCCGCGCTCCATAAAAGACACTCTCTATGCGAGGGAAACTTAACCAAAACCATACAGCCTCATAGATATTTATTTATTTGGTACAAAATTATAATTATGTAGTACAAGAGTATATTGCTTTTCACACAATAATATAGGTGACATAAGCATTGTTCCCTTACCAAACCATCAACATATTGCACCTACCTTGGCGATGTTACCTCCTCATTACTTCTGTTCATTGCTAATTCTGGTGCACGTAATCTTTGTCCTCCACATCAAGAATCACTTTTGCCTCGAATTTAGTTGTCGAAGAGACTGTGGTGCTACATGCCTTTACTGGCCAGGTCACTGCTAACAGGTGAGTTGCGAGAAAATGGCGCACCCCCGAAGGGGGGATGATTGCACAGGGTCAGGCAGTGTCACTGCCTGGCTGGGAGTAGAGGAATGTCTCCCACATATGCCTACCAAAAATCACCCGTGAATCTTGATAAATATGCAAACGACGGGCCTTTTAACTGACTGATGTATGATGCAAGTTGGTGGGTCTCAGCGTAAAAAAAAGTTGTGACGTGCATTGTACGTCGGGAGGACGGGGCGGGTTAATAATATGCTATGGGTTTGTTTAATTCCGTCAGCAGCTGAAGATGCAATTCTACTTCCATTCCGTCGTGTAGAACTCTGTTGTTAGAGTTTAGAGTGTGATAGGATATACTTTGGCACTGTTACGATTTGCCACCCCTTGTAGCCTGGACAAGAGCTTTTCACAAGTGTGAATCTTAATACAGAAGAGGAGTGTCCAATTCGCAGTTGTATATCTACGTGACCAACCTGAAGATCGTGTCATTATACTGTCATTGTCATAAAACATTGCTCTGTTTTGGCTTATTTGAGAATATGTGAGTGGTTTGATTACCTGAAACTTTCCAGACCTACATTCAGTGCTGAGGCAGAAGGTTGGGCTTCTGTTTTCTTTTCTCATACGCAATGGAATATTAACACAGAGTGATCAACAACCTACTTTCCTCTATAAATATTGGGTGGGCTGGATTCGGAAACAGGAACAGTTATACAAAGGCAGCAGACACTGTGAAATGGTTCAGGCTCTAATTATTTTGTCATTCCTTCATAAATATGTGGATAATTTCACGAAAAGAACAGGAATAGCAAATTAAGGAGGGAAAAACGACAAGAGTGAGTGCTCTACATTATCCATGCAGATGTATAGAACCCATTCATGTTAATCCATACTGCCCCGACACGCAATAAGTATGTACTGAGTAAGGAACATATGTTGCCGCAGCTGCGCCACAACATTACCGTCATGATTGCCAGATATCCGTGTGATGCTACGTTTCACTGGATGCTCTGTGATCGCCCGGTAAGGTAATCATTGATCTCACTGCGTTGTTAAGTGCGTGCTTGACTCTCTAGTTTCAGAATCACTAGGATGTGTTGTATTTCCGACTATTGCGTATGTTCTCAAATTTCGGAAGAAAGAGAGCAGCCACGAATACTGTTTGAGTCTTTCTTTTCTGAAGTCTGTTTAGCCTGTGAACATTACTGTGTAATCGACTGTTATGGACAATAAATTCAGTGCAATGGTAGTTCAACCCAAGAAAACCAGACTTGTTATATTCAGTAAACAACCAACGACCAAGGACGGTATTAGCAAGAGCTAATTGATATTCATGATGATTTCTGTTAACAAACCTTTTGAGAACGTTTTAGATATCAAAGATGATCGAAACAAGTGTGCTATACGAGTGCATGCTGATTTCAAGCTGAGAGTGAGAGACAGCTTGAGGCTGGGAGTGCTTGTTTTGTTGATGGTTATTAATTATCATGTTGATACAATTAAAAGAGCAGCTGAATAATAAACGAGGACTGCCGACCCCAACCCTCTTGTCCTTGTCTTTAGCGAGATTTTTATATTTTCATGCAGCACAGTCTCTTTCCTTGGTGGGTTAAGTATGATAACATCTTTTGCTATTCTTGTAATTTCTTGACACTTTCATTCAAGTTAGGAGAAACCTTGGGAGCTAGAGAAGTTAGCTGAAAGCCTTCATTAAAGCTTCACAACCGGTGATGTTCCACATGCTGATGAAAATTGTTTTGAGATGGCCAGAACAAAATAGTAATGGTATCATTACATACAAAAGGTTTTGATGCCAGGAATCGCGGAAGCAGTGTTCATGGAAAGAAGTGTGTTAGACCAAAAATGAGAGGAACATGAGAGAGGGAATGGGTACTAGAGTGAAGGGGGAGCTGCGCTACCCGGGAGTATGTGAAGATTTGTGAACAATACTTTAGAAAACTTGTAATAATTTTATTTTACCATCACCCTGGAGTAATTCTAAGATAGGACGTTTGAGGTGATCGCCTAGGTTTAGAGATTAATATGTGTGTGTGTGTGTGTGTGTGTGTGAGAGAGAGAGAGAGAGAGAGAGAGAGAGAGAGAGACAGACAGACAGACAGACAGACAGAGACAGAGACAGAGAGAGATCTGCTAGTGAACAATACCCGCAAAGAGCAAAGAGATTTGTTGTCTGGCATAGGAAGCTGGATAGGATATCTGTGCTTTCTTTTCTTGTTTTAGATTTCTTTTATCACTTTAACTGATGTTAATAAAATGTAACTGCAGACTGGTGTCAGTATGTAGAATCACGTGAAAGTTATACACATTTATTGTTTATACAAAGATATTTTATATGTTAAACAGGGCCTCATGTAATCACTCCTGTGTGATTTTGATCTGCTTCGTGTTGCTTTACGGATCTTCTGTGTTTTCCTTCCAATTTTTACTGCCGTCTAAAGAAAGCCTGCAAAATGATTGACTCTTAGTATATATTTAATGTAAATGAATCGTTTACCTAAATTATTGTGAAACCTCATTCACACTTAAAATAGGGTATTAGGTATCTTGCGGTAATGCAGTACCCTAATGAACTCAGCCTAAATAATATTGGTAAAAATATGTGGCTGAATAATTAAAATTGTTTTTTCCAGAATGAACGTTCAGTTTTTACAATCAGCAGTGTAAGCGTACCATTCATGAAGTGCTAAATTAGCAGAAACCAGCTACTGAGGACAAGGGATACTAGGCTACTGTCACTCTCACCTCTTTTGGCTGCTAAGCACACCGACACCTGAAAAACAGCTATTCTTTCAATATAACCTAAAAACAAAATAAACATATCTGGAAGCATTCAACTGAAGTGGCTAGTTTCCTGCAGTCAACAGGGTTCACGTCCAGATGAAACTGGGAACAACAGCAACGCCTGAAAGCAATGAAGATGGGTCGAGTACTCAGGCCACAGAGGAATCCATACATCAGACAGCTGGATGAGTCACTCTCTGTGGCTGACAGACCAAAACCATCTGTGAGGAGGATCGAAATGGGGTCTAGCACCACGACCATGGAGGATGTAGCCCTCGCCAAGATCAGGGCCACGGAAAACATCACCACCTTAGAGGAACTGGCAGTTGAAAAGAGAGGAGTTTACACTACTGTCGGAAGCCAGGAGAAGCCAGTACCAGGAGAGAAAGGACATGGATTAGACACAACGGATCAAATTGAATGATGTTCCTGATGGTGGATGGTGTTGGATCGTCACTGCTGGGACTTTCATAACCATGGTTAGTTTACCTAATCCCTTCAGTCTGATGACGTATTGTTATATCTTATCATAACCATGGTTAGTTTACCTAATCCCTTCAGTCTGATGACGTATTGTTATATCTTATCCTTGCTCTCTTCATCTCATCATACTTTTTTTGTTATGTTTCCTTAATGTGAATTAATAACTTCGTTTGGAGGTAGTAAAATAATATACATTTATGGACGCTTTGATTTTATTACTTTTGTAAACATTCCCACTTCCTTTTTAATGTGAACATACTAATTTTCTCCATGTTACCCTGCGAAGATTACCCGTGATTTACCGAAACACTGAAGTTATAGAAAATATCAATGCATTTAGTAAGAACGAAAAACTTGTCATTAATATCATACAAAAGAATAAGACATAAAGCAGACCTTATATTCTGTACCAGTCTATAAATAAAAAAGATAAATCACATAAAAAGTTTTACATCATAATTATAGCAAAAAGCTTGGTCTCGATGTTTGAGAGCTTGCTAACTATCGCCCTGCTCCTAACTTGTCATTCTTGACTGAGATTATTGATTGGGGTATACTCAATCAACTTTCGCCATTACTTGCAGGAAACAGTTCAGTCGGAAAACAGGAAATACCAGTCAGCTGAAACTACTCGTACATAACAAAGATTAATTTTGACTTGGTTGTGAACACCTGTAGTGAGATGTCCCCTCTCCTAGTTCTGTGAGAACTGTAGATCAAGAACAACTCCTGTATCATGTGCATTTTTGTGGTGTCCACGACGATTCCTTATTGCCCCTAAAGTCGAAGCTATGAGACAGGTCACAGAGTGTGATGCTGGACCATGCATGCTCGAAATCAGTTCCCCTTCTCTCACAGATTCCTTTTACGTCCAGTTCTGTTCACAGTTTATACAGATACTTTATCATCTCTTCTAGACGAATAAGATTTTCCTATCATTTTTATGTTGATGACATTCACTCTTAGGTCAAGATGACAATCAATAATGATACAAAGAATACACTAAAATCCATAATGTCCATTATTAAGATTTCAACGGCAAAGAGGAAACTTAAACGTTGGCAGAACAGATATCATTATTCTGGGAAACAGAAGGAGTCGTATTGCTGTTAATGATCTGAGTCTAAATACTGATGAGTTACATATTCATCCAATCAGTTCTGCCCAGAATTCGGACATATACTTTAATCCAAAGCATAGTTAAAAAGGACATTAATCTAGCTGTTAGAGTAAATGCCATATCAGAAACCTGTAGCATACTCGTACTTTTTGAGTAAGATGTCTCTCACTGGCCTTTACAATGATTCTGTTATCGGCCGCTTTTAGTTTTGTCGGCGTGTGTTTGTGTGTCTGTGTGTGAAAGGGGCCTTAGCACTTTATTCCAGCTAATGTCAGGCGATTGTATTCTGCCGAGAGGTTAAAGGATTTTGTGAATATTATTACTGCTACCGTTAGCCTTTTTATGGTTCAGAGAATGTCCAGGTTCTATTTCAGCTGATTCAGAAAATATATCATATGTGGGGGTAGACCCAAAGGGAGCCGCGTGTATAGGTAACAAACATACAAACACTAGCCTTTATTATTATTATAGATGTAGAGAGAGAGAGAGAGAGAGAGAGAGAGAGGTGGGAGGAGGGTATACTAGCCTTAAATGTAATGTTTTGAATCTTCTGGTATGTTGAGTACAAAATTAACAGAGGACATGTAGTAGGTAGGTATTTAGAGGGGGATGAAAACGTGATGCGTTTCAGTGCTCAGTTCGGATAAAGAGAGAGTTTCTCATTTATTTCGCAACGTAATTCTCTCGTGGGCGGCTGTAAACGACTGGAGTCTCTGCTCTGCATCATTTCTGCTTGACGCAGTCCTTATCATTTTTTATTTTCTTTGCCGTAACACACAGGTTTGGAGATCGACATATGGAAACCCCACTCTGTATGTGTCCGTAGTGGTCATGAACATACATGAACAAAAACAGCCTCACCGCCTTTTGTCAGCCGAGTAGCTATAGTTATTTTTCCCTCATTCACTTAGTGGTCGGGTGAATAGGTTTTGCAGTCCCATCATCCTTTAATACATTTTTATTTCAGAACCCATGAACAGAAAATCGTAGGCTACCTACCAGGTGGAATAATGTAGAGTCACACCTGCGTTGATGATAAGAGACATCTGCTTCGAGTAACTACTATTTGGCAGCTGAACTCCAGTTGGTTCCCTACATTTCGCGCGTAGAGTTGTGGGTATATCTTGCGTGCTTCTCTGGAATAAAACTGGGAATATTGCTTAAAACAGCATACAGACGGCCCTTGCGTTTCCAAGGATGTCTGTTAGTATATTGCCAGACTACTTAATTCCGTAAGGGGTGGCCACAGACAAATCGCCTGCACGTCGCGCTGTCATTTACCATTTGGTTGTCACACCCCCTCCCTATTACGTCTCTCCACGCACCTGCATGCACTTGGTGGGTCTTCTCGGTGAGGCAGGTCGGAGTTGACGTACAACAGCAACAACAACGACAATTATCTCATTATTACTTCTTCCACCACCTCATCAACTTACACATTTAAAGCCAATCTCTCCTCTATATGGTCAAACCATCTCAGAATATTTCTCTTAATATCATCTACATCGACCATAACGATTCTTTACTTCCTCATCTGTCTGTCCGTCTCAACATGTAATTACACATGCTCATTTCAAATAACTCATTTTCACTGCTCTCACTCATGACTTGTATCCTTCTAACAGGGTTCAAACGTCACTTTTATACGCAAAAGTTAAGATCACAATACTGTTATACAGCGACTTTTTTACTTCCATACTCACTTCCCCACTCCTCATCACTGCTCTCAATGACGCTGCAACCTGTCTACCCTGTTGTACCCTTTCAAGCCCTTCTATCTCTAAACTTCCATCCTTATTCATCACACTACCTAAGTACTGTGATTAGGTATATTAGAGCCTTTTCCATACAACTCATACTATAAATGGGAGAAAACAACCAAACAGCTTAATAGGTAGGAAAGTAGTGCAACTCTAATCTTCATTCATGCCGTAATTTACTGTGGACGTAATAAGGACAAAAGTACAAAAAAGTGAGACCTATATTATTGAAACATGTGGACAAACAGAAACTAATCTCCCCAAACAAGATTGTGTTTTTTTACTGTAAAGACTGACACGGGGCAGTGACAAGTGCATGAAATGACTGACCAACGGAATGTTGCCACCATAGCTTTTCTTTACTGTGTCCTATTTATGTACTTTAGCGCTCATAAACCAACTATCAAAATTATGTTTATAATGAGCATAAAATATTTTTTATCATTGGCAGCTTCTCCAAACATTTCCGAATGTTAAAGTGTAGTTTTGTAATAATTACTGGAACTCGCGTTTCATGTTTTCTGAAAATAAAACCGAAACTTTATTTTTACTTCGTTCCCAAGTAACTAGCTATTGGTAATTTGGCAGTTGTGAGAGAGATATAGCAGTTTTTGTATACCTGCTAACCTTTATCTATTGGTATCACGAAAAACAGTAGCGCAAGTGTATCATCCTATGTCATAAACTCAAGTTCCTATTTAATGTATATTAGGGCTGAAGCTGAAAGTGGATAAATAAATAAATAAATAAATAAATCATGAATATATGCTTTAGGATGTACTGAAGTTGTCAAAATCAGTTGCTGTAATCTAATCAATCAAACAGTCTGATATGTGAAACTGTAGGTGAGGTGTTCTTTGATTCTCTCTCTCTCTCTCTCATATACAGTATATACATATATATATATATATATATATATATATATG
>JAGKTI010004390.1:11055-28107 GCA_018397915.1 Birgus latro
CCCACTGAGCCATATATATATATATATATATATATATATATAACAGTTCTCCTACCATGATTGGTTAAATTCGGATTAAAATTGCTTGTTTTATTTTCTTTAATGCACACACACACACACACACACACACACACACACACACACAAAACAATTCGCTCACTATTGCTTCGCGAACACGGGTATAAAAATTAATATATCACGGTTACGTTGGGCAACAGAAACTTGGGTGTTATCAGTGGGAAGACTCACATCTATACCAGCTGCAAGTCTGCCAGCGCCAGGGATTGCGTTTAGCTTGTGCTACTGTATACTCAGCAAGGACTGAATCTTTTTTGGAAGTGCGGATTCTAGACTCTTCTCAACATAGGATTAGAAAAACATTTCACGAGTACTATAAAAAATGAGAAGGGATGGAAGGACACTTAAATGTATCATTATTTCTAATATCACTGATTACATCTCTGAATTACGGCAGTGTATTATCTGGTACCATTGTCAGGGAAGAGACTGACTTCGCCATGGCAAGCCGGGTACTCGGAGTGTCTGAGGGGAACTCCACCCAAACTTCTTTCGACGGTATGGAGTCAGAGAGCGAGACGGAGAACAAGACTCTTGATGGTGGATGGGGCTTGGTCGTCACCGCCGGAGCCTTCCTGATGGTGGTAAGGTTCTGCATAACTTTTCATGAGTTTTCTTTAACTGTCTTAGGCCTGATTAATAAGAAGCATTTATATATACTTTATTTCAGTAGCAATAATAATGATATAACTTCTAATGCCAGTAGCTTAGTTGGAGTTAACCCACCACTTCCTAGGATTCATGTGTGAGGGATTCTGCTGGAAGGATACTAAGCGTACTGCCCTCCGCCTATCGGCTCATAATCTTGAGGCTCTTAGGTCCATACACCGGGGTTCCAGCCTTTAATAACTTTTTAAAATGCCCAGTTCCGTCCTATTCTGAGGACACTGAGTAGTATGGCATCATTGTACAGTTCGTTCGGCTCACATAATATCAGTCTATTGGCTTGACTTCATTGTACCTTCCCGTGTTTAACAAAACCTGCTAAAGGACTGTTTCATCAGGTAGTACTTCTTATCATTGGTTGGGTGTCTTATGCGTCTGGGTTAATTTTACTCAGCGTTATCTTAAATGTCTCATACATACTGTACATCTAAGCATATTCGTCCCTACATGTACAAGATATACTATCTATCTATATGTGCCAGACGCCTCAATCCCGTACGGGGTGGCCACAAACAAATCTTCTCCATCTCGCTCTGTCCCCCGCCATTTCACTACCCCGCTCCCAACTCACACACCCCTCTCTCATATACCTCTCCACTCCATCCCTCCATCTCATCCTCGGCCTCCCCCTTCCTCTCGCCCCCTCAACCTCACTCACATACACTCTCCTCGTCAGTCTTACACTCTCCATCCTCTCCACATGCCCAAACCACCTTAACGTGTTTTTCCTAACGCTTCCTATCACGTCCACAACCACACCACAACGCTCCTTCACTTCCTCATTTGTTAGTCTGTCTCTCCATGTGACTCCACATGCTCCTCTCAAATAACTCATTTCCACTGCTCTCACTCTTGACTTCTGTCCTTCCAACAGGGTCCAAGCTTCACTTCCATATGTTAGAGTTGGTATCACAATACTGTCATGTAACAACTTTTTCACTTCCATGCTCACCTCCCTGTTTCTTATCACTGCTTTCAACGAACCAGCAACCTTCCTTCCCTGCTGCACCCTTTCNCCCCTCTCTCATATACCTCTCCACTCCATCCCTCCATCTCATCCTCGGCCTCCCCCTCCCTCTCGCCCCCTCCACCTCACTCACATACACTCTCCTCGTCAGTCTTTCACTCTCCATCCTCTCCACATGCCCAAACCACCTTAACGTGTTTCTCCTAACGTATCCTATCACGTCCACAACCACACCACAACGCTCCTTCACTTCCTCATTTGTTAGTCTGTCTCTCCATGTGACTCCACATGCACCTTTCAAATAACTCATTTCCACTGCTCTCACTCTTGACTTCTGTCCTTCCAACAGGGTCCAAGCTTCACTTCCATATGTTAGAGTTGGTATCACAATACTGTCATGTAACAACTTTTTCACTTCCATGCTCACCTCCCTGTTTCTTATCACTGCTTTCAACGAACCAGCAACCTTCCTTCCCTGCTGCACCCTTTCGAGCACTTCACCCTCCAGACTTCCATCCTTACTCATCACACTGCCCAAGTACTTAAATGCACTCACATTCTCTATATCCTTCCCATCCAATCTCACTGTACATTCACTGGCTTCACTTCTCTCGAAGACCATCACTTTACTCTTCCCTACATTCATCTTTAGATTCCGTTTCTTACACACTCTCCCAAACTCATCTACCAAGCCTTGCAGCTCCCCTTCGTCTTCGCTCAACAACACAGTATCATCTGCAAACAACAGTACAGGGAGTTTCCAGACACTGCCCTCTCTCACTAGGGCCGCTCCAACATCCACTGCCCGACCTTGTATCTCTTTTATAACTCCATCCATGTACAGATTGGACAACCATGGAGACATGACACATCCTTGTTTCAATCCAACCTTCAAATGGAAAGATTCACTCAGTTTGCCATCCACACGCACTGCAGCCTTAGCACCCTTATACATACTCTTCACTGCCTTCAACAACTTCCCATCCACTCCATATATTCTTAATACCTTCCACAATCCTTGTCTATCCACCCTGTCATATGCTTTCTCCAGATCCATGAAGGCTGCATACAACTTCTTGCCCTTCTCTAGAAACTTTTCCACTAAGGATCTAAGAATGAATATCTGGTCTACACAACCTCTTCCCTTCCTAAAACCTCCTTGTTCTTCTCCAACTAATTCCTCTGTTATTTCCCAAACTCTGTCAATAAGTATCCTACCATATACTTTTCCTGTTACACTGAGAAGGCAAATGCCCCTATGATTACCACACACTGCTTTTTCCCCTTTTCCTTTGTACAGAGGAATAATTATACCTGACTTCCAATCCTCTGGGACTCTACCCTCCTCCCAAGCCAATCTGCACACCTTCCACATCCATTCTATTACTATCTCTCCCCCATGCTTCAGCATTTCACCACACACTCCATCAATTCCTGGGGCTTTCCCCATTTTAACTTTCTTCATTGCTTCCACCACTTCCATCCTACTGATTTCTTCCTCTCTTCTCACAACCCTCCTTCTCCCTGCCATTCTCCAGCCACTTATACTTGCATTACTTTCATTCTCTATGTTCAACAGCTCATTAAAGTGTTCTCTCCATCTGTTTACTTTTTCTCCCTTCTCCACTAGTAATCTACCATTTTTATCTTTCACACCCCCACTGACTTCGTTGGCACCCTGTCTAGCTCTCTTTTCCTCCTTCCAGAACGTTTCTTACATTTCCTTCACTTTGCACTCAAATTCCTTCCAAATTCCTCATCCACTCTCTTCTTACTCTCTCTTACTAATCTTTTCACCTCTCTCCTCCTCTCTACATATAACTCTCTCGTCCGTCTCTCAGCTTCTTCGACGTCCCTATTCCTCATCCACTCATTATATGCTTTCTTCTTTTGTGCCACAGCCTCTCTCACCTCTTCAGTCCACCATGCTGTTCCTTGAACCCCCTTTCGTCTTCTCTTCACCCCACACACACCTCACATGCTGCACAGATTTCTTCTGTGAATATCTTGCACACACCTTCCACGTCCCCCAACTGCTCCAATCTATATTTACCCAATCGCTCCTCCACTTCCCTTCTATATTCAGCCTTTATTCCTTCCTCTTGTAACATTTCTACCCTCTTTGTAACAAATACTTCCTCTTGTCCTTCCCTTCTTCTCTTCCTCCATCTTGTTTGGATTCTGATTCTGGCCACCACCAAGTGGTGGTCAGAAAGTCCACTCCCCCAACCTCTATATACTCTTGCATCCATTGCACATCTTCTCATCCTTTCATCCACACACACATAGTCAATCATTGCCTTCTGTTCATTCATTCTACCGTCCACCCTTCTCACCACTCGCCATGTATACCTATGGATCATTTTGTGCCTGAAGAGGGTATTAGCTACCACCAACCCCCTCCCAGCACAAATGTCCACTAAAGCACTGCCATTCTCATCCATCTCTGCAGGCACACCCCACTCACCAACCACTCCATCCACCTTCTCATTCCCTACTTTTCCATTCATATCTCCAATAAGAAACACTCTCATTCCTTTCAAACTTTTCCAAGCAGGCTTCCACATTTGTCCAGAACTCTTCTCTCACTCTACTTACACGATCTTGCGTTGGCGCATACACGCACACAATTGCCCACATTTGTAATCCAACTTTCACTTTTACCCACACAATCCTTGACCCAACTGATCCATACTCTCTTACATTCTCCTTCCATCTGTTGCTCACAGCAATACACACACCCTCTTTCGCCCTCTCATTCTCACCCACTCCCGCGCATATAACCCCATCCATACTCCCATTTTCTCACACACTCACCTCGTCATTTAGTTTCAGTTATTCCACGTATATCCACTTTCGCAATCTCAAGCACCTGTACAATCTCTCTCTCTCTTTCACCTCATCATTCATACCCCTTACATTCCATGTTGCAATCTTTACCACGTCCTTTGTCCGGTCCTTTATCGTCAACTTTTGGTCAGTCCTGGTCCGAGGCTTCTTGTTCGTATTTTTAGTTAGTTGTTTTTACGGGGTGGGGCACTAACCCACCACCAACCCTTTTAGTCGCCTCTTACGACAAGCAGGGATACTGGGGGAAATTCTTGAAAAAACCCCTACCCCCAGGGCGTTATACATATCTGCAAATAAACACACTCATATATCTAGTAATATCACCCTACTTTTTGCCTACTGCAGAACCGGACATACTTTCTGGAGGGAGAGTTATTGGCAGGACTAAGCCTTCCTTAATGCTGATGAAGTACTAACGGGAAAGCGTATTTACAGGAAGAATTATGCACGTGAAAGGTGATGTCTTGCAATGTTTGTGTGTGTGTGTGTGTGTGTGTGTGTGTGTGTGTGTGTGTGTGTGTTAGAAAGTATATATGCTATCAGTAGACCGGAGTACATTAGGACAACTACACACACACTCATTTTCATTCACAGAAATAATTATATCCATTGTAAACACCTTACGATGTACAAATAAGGTGACTTATTATGTGGGGACCGGGATTACGAGTATAGTGGGCTGTTAAGGAGCCTGGTGGAAACAATTGAATTTCATGGGTTATGCATTTGCTTCCTTAACCCTTTTGCTGCGGACGGTTCATAAGGGATATTGTACACGTCGGTTATTTATCAGAGCTAAAATCAGATGATATTATTTGGTTGAGAGAAATACTAACAGTCAAAGTAATCCTTGCTCTGCACATTTTACACCCTAGGATTTAATTTAGGATAACACCTATTTCATTTGGAAGAGAAAAACACCGTCAAAGGGTTATAGAACCTTAATTTTTCCACTCCACAGCTCGCTGGGATTAGGTATGGAACATCTTTTTTCCAGGCGGAGGAGGTTTATCTGTAACGCGTTAGAGAATACGTTTCTGACCTAACAGTGCTCTTATTTATTATATATCCTCCTGTAATGGAGTGGGGCTGTGCAGTAGTGTGTAGTGTCGTGACCGATCAGGAGGCACATTTCAGGTTTTGTGCAACTGACCGGCTTAAATTCGAAAATGAACCCCCAAACTATCTGCCACACGCGGAACACCTTTTCTGCATGTAAATACGTGAAAAAAATCACATTGCGGCCGTTACTTCGGAGTGCTTTATACACTGAGATTTAAGATGACATTTGAACCATATGTTATCCATCTGACCAGAAAACGGTGAAGCAAAGAATAAAATAAACTCTCAGAAGTGTCTACAACCACATTTGATGTCCAGAAAAATAATCAAACCTGTGATAATCCTTTTTTTTTTTTTTAGGCTTTTACTTAGGTATACAGAAGTAGGTGAAATTCAGTTTCTTTTGACATTCTCATGTCTGTTCTCGTGCTTTTTTGTTACTTTTCATGCTTATAATTCATTTTTTCAGGATTGTGTTGTGATACTAAGTTTAACTGTTAAAATGAGCCAGCAAAGAACACGAGCAACTGCAAACACACTGTCTTTGGTTCTTCGCTCTCAGCTCTTTCTCTCTCTGAACTTCAAACCCGTCTACAAGTAGCAAGACATTTCCACTTTTTGAAGGAGAACGAATATACTAACAACAGCAGCGTTATTCCAGACGAAGCTCAATTACTTACTGGCCTTTAGAGACTCCCATATATTCCAACACAATAAAAGATGTGGAGACGAAACTCCTTCGTTTCATGGAAGAAGGCTCACATGCGTCGAAATAAGCCATGCAGGCAGCAAAAACCAAGAATTTTGTTGAAAAAATTAATAATTTGTTTGATATAGCTGCTTGCCAATGTGATGAAACGTCTGCGTGTCACTTTGAAAAGGAGATGAAAGGTCCACGACGAGAACATGCCTTTCTAATCGACCAGAGAACCACGCGGAATATGCAGATCGGTGGAGTAGATTGGAAGGTGACCAACATTATGAAGAGAAGGAAGGCAAGAGAGGATCGGATGCAAGAAAGACGAGAAGAGCAGAGAGAAAAAAAAAAAAAAGGAAAAGGAGAGAGGTAGCATCCTCTGATGTGGATGACTTAACTCCAGCAGAATCAAGCTCACGTGAAGAAAGTTTTGAAGATGAGTGGATGGGCTATTCCCAATTCAGCTTTGGAAGCAGATCTGTATTGTGTGTCGAATAGGGCTGCTGCAGCTATCGGTACCATTACATGATTTGACTGCGGCGTCATTAGTTTTGGAGATCATAGAAATGTAATCGACCATCACAAAGTATGAAGAGCACGACAGAAAGTAAGAAGGGATCTATGGGATGCAGCAGCCAACCAGGATGAGGAAATCACTGCACTGGTTTTTGACGGACGGAGAGACATGACATTAATCAAGGAGAAAAAGGGGACAGGTCGTATGGGGCAAAGGTAACTGAAAACCACATTGTGCTAGTCGTAAAACCTGAAACTTTTCTAGACCATCTGGCACTGAAACGAGGAACTGGCCCTACCATTACGGAAGGACTTAATTATTCGACTGAAGAAACGGATATTGTGGATAAGATATTTGCGGTGGAAGCCGAATGCACAGCGGCAAGCCACAAATAGCATGGAAAAATGGAGGCATCCACCAGCTAGAGTGCCGTCTGGGTCGTTCTTTGCAGTGATTCTTCTGCAGTCTGCGTTTATATGAACTTCCCTTTGTCATTTGTGCTAGAAACTCATTGGTTCAACATAATGGAAAAGTCCAATTATCAAAGCTTTGGCTAAGTGTGAAAGTTTGCCACTTTCATCTACAGGTATTCAGTGTATTGCTTAAGGTTCCCTTCTTCCAGATGTTGACCTTAATGAACTTAGTCGTGATCAAGCCTACCTCTATAAAACTGTCAAAGCTGTAAGGACTGATGTCATGGATGAAGATCTACGGGAGAAGCCTGGGCCAGTGTCACATGCAAGACAGCTTCCGACTGACAGCAGAATTTGCCGGCTATACAGTATATAGTTTCGGAACAGAATAATGATGCACTGTACGGACTAACAACAGAGATTATCGTGTGCCATTATGGACCTACGTGATTCAGCATCCAGTGTCATCCAAAGTTCACAGATGGCCCAAAACATGTACCTGAGCAAATCAAGCTACACCAGTTACAGCTACCTGCTAGTGAGACTGTTGCTAGGCAGGTAATCCAAAGAAATGTCTTTTGGGCTCATCCTGAAAATTTTTTATTGGCAATGCTAGCTAGATGTAGATCGGGCAAATCGGAAATAGGCCATAGACAGAATCAAAACCATTCGACAAGCCCACAACCATACACAACAATGTATCAGAGAATTTAGGCCACCAAAGATCAATGGAAATGCAAACGATTTGAAGGATTTACTTCCACCAGTCGAGGAGTGCATAGCGGAACCAACAATAACGATGCACTTGTCTGATGACAAGCTCAATAAGATCAGTAAAGAGTCCTTTGTTGTCAAGATACCATTTCACCCACAAGGTATGGAATGCTGTGTCAGGATGGTAACAGAAGCATCTTGAGCAGTTTATGGACAAGTTGCAAGAGATGGCTACGTTAGATCTGTACTCAAATCCCGTGATTTTACGCCGTCCTTCAAAACTAAACAAGACATTAATGAGTCATTTACTCAATATAAGTCATCATTTATACTTTTTTTCTTTTTTGTCCTACGGATAACATTTTATAGGGCAATATAAAGTTGAAATGATGTCTCAAGACCTTGGGAAACTGGTGTTCAAAAGTTATGGCTAAATAGCAAAATTCACAATTTGCATATGCAAGAATGGAGGTATTGCACCTGAAACAGTGATTTTTTATTATTATTTTTTTTTTTCATTTTTTAATTCAGGGAGGTCCATTGTTCCAAACTTGAAATGTACCTGTAGATATAAACAAGACATTAATGAGTCATTTACTCAATATAAGTCATCACTTATACTTTTTTTCTTTTTTTTCCTACGGATAACATTTTATAGGGCAATATAAAGTTGAAATGATGTCTCAAGACCTTGGGAAACTGGTGTTCAAAAGTTATGGCTAAATAGCAAAATTCACAATTTGCATATGCAAGAATGGAGGTATTGCACCTGCTACAGTGATTTTTTATTATTATTTTTTTTTTCATTTTTTAATTCAGGGAGGTCCATTGTTCCAAATTTGAAATGAACCTGGAGATATTTCCCACTGAGCCCAGTGACACTACGCCCTACTATACAGTATTACGGTGCTGGATGAGAGGATTATTGTGAATATTTGTGAGTATATAAGCAAGTTTCTCTACAGCTTCTTTCACGTTTTTATAATGGTAATGATAACATTAATAATAACAATAATAATAATAATAATAATAATAATAATAATAATAATTATAGTAATATTATTATTATCTTTATTACTATTATATTTATTGTTACAATTACTGTTATTATTATCATTATTATTATTATTATTATTATTATTATTATTATTATTACTGTTGTTATTATTATTATTATTATCATTATTATACAGATGCGGAAGCATTTTTCGGAGCCGCCCGGGTAGTCAGTCACACTCAAAGAAGTTTCACATGCAAGTTGGTTCTCAAGCGAAAACCCAAATGATATTTCATTTTAGCTCCCTAAGTATTTTGATAATGGTACTTCACTTTAGCTCCCTAGTATTTTGATATGGAAGGTGAGTCACTCCAGAGAAGCCTTATTTTATGGTTCACTTTAGCAAAGCTCCGTATGGTCCGGCATTTATGTAATGCATCTATGCTTGTTTTACTATTGTTGTAATAGCAGTCTCGGTAATCAGCATTTATCCTCTTCCATAATATTCGTTGCGCTCTTCAGGAGTTGTTACAAAAGATATATAGACCGTTTTGGCCTGTAAATGGTGAGACACACACACAAAATGTCGGTTGAAATGCAAGCAGAGATCAATAAACCATTCAAAACGAGCTGCAATCCTCAGTTAAAAATTCAGGAGTAGACTGGTAGTTAGTATATGATGATGAGCTGTTTACTGTCTATGAATATTTCCCTTGAATGATAATATCAGTATCGCTTCCCTCTACCGCAGGGTAATAAGTGTAGTTGAAACTTTTTTTTAAAAATATTTTTTTTAGGAATGGGTAATAACAAAAATATTAACTTTCAGTTTATCGTGGCAGCGCCATTGTTCAGCTTTGGAGTTTTGTTCTCTACCTTCCTGGAAAACATGGGAACATCAGCGACCCTGTCATCCTGGATCTTCAACCTGGCTCTCGTCTTCGCTAACATCTTTGGTTACATGCTTCATCCTTTGGTGGAACAACTGGGCTGGAGGAACGTTGGCATCATATTCGGTACCATTTATGGAACTGGATTTATCATGTCAGCATTCGCTACCTCGGCATGGTCTCTTGCTCTCTCGTTTTCCCTGATAACAGGCGAGTATGGTGTTGTCTGATATTCTCTGAAGTCATGTTTGCTGAAGTGTAAAATAGGTCAGTCTTAATACTGTATATATAGCACTGGCTTCCTAAGTATGGGATTGGGGGCTGGAGACACCCGGGGGGTTAATGATCACTCTCACCCTTTCGTTAAGCGGGAAAAGAGATTTGGGTGATGAAGTTGATAATGATGACGGTGGTGGTGATGTCAAATTTCAGAATCTTGAAATACTAAACTAAAAAGACAAAGACACCTTTGATTGCTGCACCCACTCCAGAAGCATTATTAGGGGAAGTAAGTATTTAAAGAGGGAGACCCCGGGAGTTCTACCCTTGCTATAATCTGGTCTAGATGGTCTGCTACTGTGCAGAATTTTGTTTTTCAAAGTAATCAGTAAAGAAATATATACACATTGACACTGACTTCTTCCAGGGCTTGCCCTCCTTTGGTAGGCAGGATAGTTCCAACCTGCATAAAACCCGGTCCAGATAAAGGTTTACCACTGTCCAATAGCTCTCTTACAGAAAAATGAAATAAAAAATAGGCTGTAGATAGCAGCATTACCTGGGACCCTTTAGGGCCACCCCTCTTGCGGGGGTGTCTCTTGGCAGTCTTACCATGACTAAAACCTGGTCCAGGTGGAGGTTTACCACTTTGCAAAATGTTCTCGTCCTCGGGAAAAAAAAAAAAATTATGGCGTTGTCTTTGTGGGCTCTGGTGTCAGGAGCAGGGAGTCTCACCCTACCTAAAAGTTGGTGAGAGTATACCACTACGCAAAATTTCGTTTTCCTAGGTAAAAACCAATGACTGTGCATAGCAGGATTATCCTGGAACTCGTAAGGCCTGCCTCTTCCCCAGTGGGGCCTACCACTGGGGATTCCACCCAACCTAAAACCTGGGCAGGGTAGATGTCTATCAATATGCAAAATTTTGTTCTCCAATCCTCTCCCCACATCATGTCTGGATCCCATGCTTCAAAAAGATGCTGTAGTAATCAGTGAGTGAGTGTGTCCGTGACAAGGGCAGAGTATTTGGTCGCCTCTGTGGATGCGGAAAAAATGAATGTAATAAACATTTCAAGTCAAACAGCAGTACTAAATAAGTTACTAAAATGTTTGTAGCATCCTAAGTCAGAGCTCACTGTACAGTAATATCCTTGATTCACTGTGAAAACTCGTATCCTTCTCTGGACCAAGAACGATTTCCTTTCTCGAACAGCCTGTAGCATAATTAGCCTATTGTTTTCTCTGGTATTATTAATATTATTATTCTCGCCTCAGAGTCATGCAAGGATTCCAGGAGAACCGGAGACTGTGCAAGGCTTCTTAAGGGCCCAGGTTATGTGTCCTGGCATGGACCATTGCTGATAGAAAAAAAAAATCCAAAAATTCCCAATGGGGTCAAGGTCATTGTAAGAAACTGTAGCAGAATCATGCGTTCTTCGACACCTTTGTCTTCAGATCCCTTGTTGATATTACACAAGAAGTTACCTTAGGGTCTTCAGACCTTGTTTCTATTTACGTACCTTATGTGCCTCACGGCGAAGCTTCGTTTATGCAATTATCCAACTAGGCTGGGTAACTAACTATTATTCCGGCCTCAGAGTCTCGTAACGATTCCAGGAGAAATGGAGACTGTGCAAGGAATCTGAAGGGTGCAGGTTATGTGTTCTGGTATGGACCATTGCTGAGAGAGAAAAAAATCCAGATTTCCCCTGTGGAGGCAACTTCATTAAGAAACAGTAGGCGGAGATTAGTAACTGTCCGTAGGACAGAGTTCTAGTTTCGTTACTGAAATTGGCAAAAACAGAAAAAATTAAGAATGAAGTATCCGTAAAATTCACTTAAAATGAGACTTCATGAAATAAGTTTACATGGCCTATATAAAGCTTGTAGCCCGTTGTCTCAAATTTAATATCTAATAAGGTCATTCCTTTTACAGCAAGACTGACCTCTTCAAAATTCTTTACACATTTATGTAATTATTTCTGGTCATTTTTTTATTTTTTTCAGTTGAGGGAAAATTTTTAATGACCATGGATATAAAAACTACCACATTAGTACACAAGTTGTATCATATATCTACTCTTCCTGTCCATGTACTTTATTTCTATCATCGATGATATTATTATTTTGATGAAAATTCAGTGCCCAGTCCTTTCATTCAGAAGATATAATCTGAATTTATTCTTGCTGCCTTCAAACAAATCATTTAGTCTAGGAGAAATTTCTGCCATATCAGTTATATACCCTTCATGGACAGGTCATAATAGGAGGTCCTCCTTCCTATGCTGAACAAAATTATGAGTTAGTTGCTAGACGGAAATGCAAAAGTAAATCATCAGATTAAAAGGGTTAAAAGTCCATCCTTTGTGCGCTGAAGAATACCCAGTGAGGTGGTAGTAGTAGTAGTTGTTCCCTAGGCAGTCTGGCCGAACAGCCCCGAGTCCCTAAGGAAGACCATGGCAGAGACAGGGCTTTCCCACAGAGTTCTCAAGGTGTGTATGTTGTGTTGTTGGCGTAGGTGATTGTGTGCAATGCAGTCTTCCATGATGTGCTTAATAGTATGGGGTGCTGTGTTACATCCTGGACAGGCGTCAGCGACGGAGTCATCCAGCCTCTTCTGATAACTCAAGAGGGCTGGATGATGCTCACATCTCAGCCTGCCCAGGTGGACCCTGTCCTCACGGGGGAGACAGGATTCAGAAGGATGGATATCAGGAGGCCGTGCATGCAGCTGTGTGTTGTCTTTGAGTGACTGAATGGAACGGCGAGTGATTTGAGTATGAATATGCTTCTGGAAGCTGGTCTGAGGCGGGCAGGGGGGAAGAGATGATAGTATTTGTGTATGATATCGTGTGCTGGGTGTTGTTTTGATGTTCCTTGGTGTGTGTGGATGTGCTGCCATGTAGTGTAGTGGATGTTGTGGGTTTGTGGAGGCTGCAGCGAGAGTTTGGGTGCCTCTCATGTCTAGATAATCCTTGACTTTGAGGACTTTGGTTTCTTGATGTAGGTGGTCTGTAGGTGTAGTAGCTGTGCAGCCTGTGATTATTTTTAAGGCCTTGTTTTGTATGGTCTGAAGAGTGTTGTAGTGTGTTTTAGTGAGGTTAGGAGCCCAAGCAGGGCTTGCATAATTTATCACTGAACGTATATAATGTTTGTATACTGTGGTGGTGGTTTCTTTGTTGTGTCCAAATGTTGTATGGCCAAGTAACTTCAAGGCATTGAGTCTAGGTGTTAATTTATTTTTGATGTTTGTGATGTGTTGTTTAAAATGACATTGATGTATTGTATGTTACAACAAGGATTTTGTGTGTGTGTGTGTGTGTGTGTGTCTGTCTGTGTGTGTGTGTGTGTGTGTGTGTGTGGTAGGGGAGTGTTGTCTATGGTGAGATGTGGAATGCGACTGTGTTCTGCTGTCCAGTTTGTGAGAAGGGTCACTGTAGATTTGGCTGGGGCTATTTTGAGTTTGTTTGTGGTGAACCATTCATGTAGTGTGTTGAGGTAAGACTGGAGGATTTGTGTGGCTGTGTTTGCGTTTTGGTGTGTGCATGTAAGTGTTATGTCGTCTGCATAGGAAGCTATGTGTATTTGTTGTGTGTGGGATGTGGGTATGTCATGTCATGCATGTATAGGTTGAACAGTGTAGGAGACAAGACAGATCCTTGGGGGACACCATTTGTGAAGTTTCCGATGTTCGAGGACTGACCAGCAAAAGTTACATGTGCATATCTCCCTGCTAGGTAGTTTGTTAGCCATCTTTTAGTGTTATTGTGCATATTTGGGTTGAATATTTTGTTTGTGAGGTTGTGGCTGGAGATGGAATCAAAAGCTTTACTAATGTCTAGTGTAACAAGGAGTGTTCTATGGGGTGGCCTAGCTGAATTCATGCCATCAAAAATTCTCTGTGTGAGGTCTGTAAGAAGAGTGTTTGTGGAGTGTAGTGGCCTAAAACCATGTTGTGATGGGGCTAGGGGGGTGTGAGGTGTAACTAGTTGTATTACCAGTCTTTCAGTGACTTTGGAGGGGGTGCAGAGGAGTGTGATGGGGCGGTGTGAGGAAGGCAATGTGGGGTCTTTGTTGGGTTTGGGGATAGTGATGATAATGGTATGCTTCCAGATGTTGGGTATTATGTTGTGTGAGTAGCTGTAGTTTGATATGTTGGTGAGTGCTTGTATGCCTTGTGGTCCAATGTGTTTAAGGTGTATGTTGCTTACGTTGTCTGGTCCACAGGCAGATGAGTGCTTGAGGTTGCTGATGATGTGCTTCGTCTGGTTGTAAGTGAAAGGTGCGAAGTCTGGGTCTGTGGGGAACTGTCTCTTACGTCGGATGATACGTCGGTCGTCACGATGAGGGTTTAGATGGCTGACATGTGAAAAGTGATTGATGAGAGTGTTTGCTTGTTGTTTGTTTGAAGGAATGGTGTTTGTTGTTGTGATGGCAGCGTGTGATTGTGTAGTGTTGCTGTTGGAGAGTGTGATGCTGTTTAGTGTTTTGTAGAATCATACTTAATATTTTCATTGTACCTCAGAAAATTACTTATTATTACTCAATTAACTCCTTCAGTTCGGAACATATTAATAGTTGCAAGTGGTTAAAACTGTCGGAGGCATCGATTGAGGAAGAGATACATAAACTGAACAATAAATTGCGGTGAAATTTGCCCTACTTTAGATGTCACATGAGTTCCGTAGTAGGCATACCGACATGTTCTGACTCATTATACCACTTCCTGTAACACTTCTAGGCATTTTACGCAATTACTATGCAACATATAGTGCTTTTAATTTGCATCATGGCAGTATATTGCACTTCAGAGATTTTGGTACTGAAATGAATAATATTGGTGTTATAATGCCTGAATATTTCATAACCACAATATTCTATGCCACAAAGAAAAATATTTGTTACAAAGAAAATTGCTTCCTAAGCATGGTCCTCATCATATACATATTTCGACAGATTATAACTTTGTTCTATATACTTTTCGACACGCTTGAGTAAATATGAGAAATTAGAAAAAAAATTCTCATAACTACGCTGACAGGAATTTCCTACCGATAACACTGGTAATTTATAATAAAAATACAGGAGGATTATGGGATTCTTATTACTGATTATACTATAGGTGCATCTAGCAGCAACAAACAATTCTACATTTTTAAAATGTCAGGATAGAAAGACACTGAACAACTGATCTACATGCCAGATTTGAAGGTAAATTATATATAACTAGGTATGCTGACACGACGTCGTCAGTGTGTATGTATATACTGAATCAGAACGTGTATTGAATCACTTGGTAACCTTTTATTTTCTAAGATATTTAAGTAGCGTAAGTTACTGTACTCCAGTGTTTCCCTTCTTCAATAATGCTCCAGTATTATAATAGTTTGCATAACCAGATTAGGTGCACACACCAATGAGGAAATACAGTGGGATAAATAAAGACTGGTAAACAGTAAGGAAATACTACCTGACAAACTTCAACACTAAAGAAGCACACTGCCGTTTTAATCTATATGATATTATTTTATGTCAGGCAACTAGATATCAGCAATGATTTTATGTATTTCAGGGTGCACTATGAAGATTCTTACGTCACTTGCTCTCCTGGTGATCTCACACTACTTCACCCGTTGGCGGACTGTGGCCAACGCTATCACCGTGTCTGGCGGTAGTGTCAGCCAAATGGTATTGCTACAGTTCATAACCATCCTGGAGGAGGAGTACAGCTTCAGGGGTGCCTCATTCATACTGGGAGCGTTCTCCCTAAATTGCTGTGTTGCAGCTATGGTCTTCCATCCAGTTGAGTGGCACAGAAAAAACTCATACGTCATCTTTACCTCTAGCAGTGAGAAAAAAGAACCAGTCTTGACAAGAACTACACCAAGTGTGGCAGGATGTTTAAAGGGGATACTTAACACCGTCATCACCAATATGAAGCTCTTTAATTTACCAAGAGTTGTCATCATTTCTCTCATAGGGGCCCTGTGCTCCTCGATGGGTTGCAATATAGTTAACTTGGTGCCATTTAGCATGCAGGAAGCAGGATTTAGCCTTCGGGAGTCCTCTTTCTGTCTGTCAGTGGCAGGAGGGTGTGAGCTTTGTGGTAGAATGCTGCCTGCTTTCCTTGGCTGTTGTTCTAAATTAAGAAACCTGATCGTGTTTACCTGTACAATCTTCTTGGCTGCTGTTGCACTTATTGGTGAGTACAGTTTCATAATATCAGGGGGATGAAATGTGTTCAACAAGTAGATATGAAACAGATCGTAATTTGTTTTACAAAATTCAAGTGAATACCAATACACTGGACAGGGTAGTCTTGGAGAGTAGATGTGATGACAGTCTGAAAAGCTTGCTTCATTAACTACTGATTTTAGGCCTGATATGTTTATTATATTCTTGGCAACAGAATAACATTCCTTATGTACAGTGGATTGGACTGTGATTGGCCTCCAATATACACTGTAGAGTTATGGCCTGAAAGGCGATAAATTACTTGAGAGGCATCAATGGTAACGTATTAAGGCATGCAGGCTTAAAGAGCAGAGCTGAAGTAAATAACTGAAAATAGTGGGTGGAAGAGAAAACAAAAGTAGCTGTCTCCGAATATATCTTCCACATCTATAGATCCACATGAGTATTTCCCTCAGTCTAACACTTGACGTTCTTGTTTAGATGAGACAGAGGTCTGGGGCCAGTGATCAACCCCTCTCAAGTATCCCACCACTATAGTCTGAGCCTTGATTTATGATTTTACCTCCTATGGTCGGAATTATCGCACTTCTTATCTTAACCATATCATCTCTAAACACCCTAAAACTAATAGGAATAAATCTTAATATTATTGCACTTTACCCAAGGTGACCCACGTAGCATGTGTAAATCCTTAAGTGGTAGGGAATTTACAGCCTTTTGTTGCCGCATCGGCGGAGAGAGAGAGAGAGAGAGAGAGAGAGAGAGAGAGAGAGAGAGAAAGAGAGAG
>JAGKTI010004390.1:38095-50909 GCA_018397915.1 Birgus latro
TGATAAATAAGTTATATAATCCCATATAATGAGAGAGAGAGAGAGAGAGAGAGAGAGAGAGAGAGAGAGAGAGAGAGAGAGAGAGAGAGAGAGAGACGAGGGTTAGACGTTGATAATCTAAAATGCACTATTTTTTTTTTTTTATGTAGAGTACATCAACAGTAAGAGATGATGAAGGAGGTAGACCTGTAGCGGCGGATGGAAGCAGTATTGAGTGATAAATGTTCGGTTACAATATACAAGGTAGGCCATATATTAAGCAGCCTATTTCTCACGTGTTATGGGAACGGCTCTTGGCAATACCATTGTGTACCTTGCACCATTTTCTACTTCCCATAAACCTCATGTTTTATGGTTTATATGTTTTATCAAGTCTTCGCAACACTCAAGACTGGATAAAGCAACATGCAGACACCATCCTGTATGTGTTCGTATTGATTATTCTAGGAGTGACTGTCTGGCAAAAGAATAATGAGCAAAAACGATTGCTAATGTATGTCAATCCAGTAACTACTTATTTTTTCCCCTCTCGATTAGCGTACAGGTCAGGTAAAAGTCCTACAGGCACATTTTCCCCCTAAATATCCTCATATGAAAACAAGTAGCTAGAAAATCATTGCTGCTAGGTGGAAGTAACCTGTAGATCACACATGCATTGGAAGAAGTATAAACTTTAAACAGTCTTATATCTAAGCATCCGCGCTCTTAAAGATTTAGTTCACTAAATCCCGTTCAACGAGTTGCGTGTATATCTCGCATACTTTTTTGTACTTGACTGGCTCGTTGTTGAAGGTAATATTTGAAGCAGCATTCAAGCTGCCTTTGTTTTGCCAGAGATGCAGTCTTCCATGTAACTGATACCATAAACTGAGAGGAATTAGAAAATCAGCTTTATGAATAGCAAAGCAAAGCAACATTTCAAGATATTATAGAATTGGTTTGCAAGGAAAAAAAATGTGGAAGGTTCCTTAAACTGGGTATTTCAGGCTCAGCTCCAAGTGGATAAATAGGAACGAAACTCCGCACACTAGGTGGGTAGTACATCATGGCTGACGAGAGGCAGTGAGGAAGTGCGTGAAGTGATTAGTTATCATATTTTGCCACCCAAACCGAGTCCCCCATCCTCGCCCCCATTTTGTATCGCTATTGTGTGTTTTCACTTTATTTATTTATTCTTTTTCCTAATAACCAGGTTATCTTTGCAAAGAGACCCAGATTTTATTTTCTAGACACCAGCAAAAATATCCAAGAACTGTTAAAGGGTGAATGAAGTTGAGAGTTATCTAGCAGGGCTGGTGGAGCTCTTTAGCCTTAGTAGGCAGCTTACTTAGAAGGAAAACTCTGAATGCAAGCCTTGGATGGTCTGGTAGGGGTAATGTCTCCCAGCTTCCCCAAATTTTATACAACTTCAAAATGAGAGACAATTCAGAGAGCCTCAGAGAGTCCAGTATTTGCCCAGATCCTCAGCCAAATGGGCAGGTTCGTATCGCCGTGTGGAATGTGAGAGGCGTGGATGAGCAGAGTAAGATGGTGGAAGTGGTGAATGTGTATGACACTGCTAGGTACACCTTGATGGTACTGCTTGAAACAAAGATGACAGGGTGTGAAGTGATGGAGTTTGAGAGTGTGATATGTACATGTGGAAAATTCAAAGAAGGAATTGCGTTGCTGATGAGTGATGAATGGCAGGGAGGAATGAAAGACTACTCACATGTCAGCTCGAGATAAATGTATGTTACGTTCCGTTCGGGAAGGTGAAAGTGGCAGTGATAGTTGCTTATGTTCCTTGCAATGACTGGGGTGAGGTAGAGGAAGAGAAGTTATAGGATCAGGTGGAAGAAGTGATAGGACAGATGCCCAGGAGTTATACGATGATTGCGATGGGTGATCGAGATGGGAGAGCTGACACTGGTTTTGTGGATCCTTATGGGGTACCAAGGGAGAATAATAATGGAAGGCGACTGAAGCGCATGTGCCTGAAAAAAAGCTTGTACAATTGTAACTCATATTAAAGCATAAAGATGGATACAAATATACATATCAAAGCGGAACCTGAGACAGTGCCGAAAGGATCCTGATTAATTGCACGCTTGTAGAAAGAAGGATGCTTCGAAGTGTCGTGGGTACGAGGGTGGTGAGAGAAGCGGAGGTCAATCTGATTGTGTGATTGTGGTACGCAAGGTTAAACTGAGAGGAGCGGAATGGATAAAGAGAAAAGCCGTCAGAGTGACAAACTTATAGTAGAGAAGCTGAGAAACAAAGAGATGGCAAGTGAATACCAGGCTAAAGTAGAGGAGGAGCTGGAGGCTATGAACTGGGAGGAAATAGATCTGGACAACTTGTGCAATGCATACAGGGATGTTTTAGTTAGGAACGCCAAAGCTGTGTGTAGTGTCGTAAAGTTAACAAATTAGAACAGAGGTACAATACAGCGAAATGAAGATCTTGAAAGAGCAGTGGAGGAAAAGAGGGAGAAGTGGCTAGAGTGGATCCAGGAAAGGGTCTCAAAAAAGAAGAGAGTACACTGAGAGTAAAAAGTATGCGAAGATTTGTAAGGATAAAAAAGTAGGAGATAAATGATAATCTTGGAATAAAATGAATGCAAATCACCCTGCAAATAGGCAATTGTTCTGGAAAGAGGTGCGAAAATGTAGAAGTTAAAGTGGAAAAAAGTGTGAGGGATAAAGGTGGAAAAATGCTAACCAGTGGAGGTGAAGTAAGGAGCAGATGGAAAGCACATACCCATAGGCTGATGAATACGATTGGTGAGGGGAGAGAGGCTGAACACTTGACTGGTGGTGCACAGAGTAGGAGTGAAGTGCCAGGACGTCGTAGCACTGGCAGGAGTGAAGAATGCTGTGAAGCGGCTTAGGAATGGGAAAGCGCTAGGGTTGATGAGGTGTATGCAGAAACAATAGGGTGTAGAGAAAAGAGAGGAATGAAGATTTTGAGATATGTAAGACCGCATGAATGAGTGAAATTGTACCAGCAGAGTGAAAAAGCTGTGATTGCATTCATGTGCAAGAATGAAGTTGAACAAAGTGAGTGCATTACATTATCATGGCATAAGTCTCTTGAGTGTTGTAGGAAGGTGTATGGAAGTGTTATCATAAAGATGGTAAGGGATACATCAGAAGGCCTGGTGAGTGACGAACAGGGTGGCATTAGAAGTGACAGCGGAAGTGCAGATCAGATATTTGTGCAATGAGGGAGGTGGTGCACAAGAACTGTGAGAAGGACGAAAACGTAGTTATAGCATTTATGGATCTGGAAAAAACGTGCAACAAAGTAAACAGAGAAGGAGTGTGGAAAGTTTGGTGTATGTATGTTATAGACGGTCAATTATTCATTACCGACAACAGCTCTCATGAAGGTAGTGAAGTGTGTAGAAGGGTTGATGGGCATCCAAATGAATGATTCAAGATCAGTATTAGTATGAACAAGGTTGTATGACGTCCCCATGGTTGTTCATCATATATATGGGTGGACTGATAGATGTTATGAGAGGTAAAATATGAAAATGGAGAGAGGAACGGTATTAGTAATGAATGGTGAATGATGAACTGTTTCAGATTTGATATATGCAGATGATACGTGTTGTCTGCAATCAGCGGACAAGAGCTTAGTAGACTGGTGCTGAGCTTTTTTTTTTTTTTTAATTTCTGTGAGTGTTGTCTTGAAAGTTCTTCAGAAGGAAGGCGACTCCCAGTGAGATGTTACGGTGAATGGAGAGACTTCAAATGGTGAAAGTTTAAGAATCTGGGCGCAATGATTTAAGAAGGGTAAATGTGCAAAATAGAAGTGGAAAGTAGAGTGGCATAGGAAAGGAAAGTGGATGTTACTATGAATGTCTTGATAATAGGTAGAGGTTCTGAATGTGGCAGTTGCGAGAATCTTCCCTCCTCCAGCATACAAGTGTGGGACTATAGTGAGGCATGATAATGATAAGTTAAGAGTAAGAGCGGTGGAATTGGACTGTTGAATATGTGTCTGGAGAGTAAAGAGTGGATAACATAAGGAATAATGTGATTTGTGAAAGATGCAGAGTTGGGAAGTCTATGGACACCAGAGCTGAAGAGAGTGCGCTTAGATGAAAAGAGCGTATGGAAAGAATGGGTGTGATTAGAGTGTTCAAAATAGTAAATCAGAGCGAACCTGAAAGTGGGAGGAGGCGCGGTAGGCCTAAAAAAATGCGTTGCCAAGCCAGAATGTAAATCAATGGTCGATCAGAGCTATAAGGTTTTATTCCTTCAAGGCAAAACTGAGGGAAACTAGCAAAACACTGTGGCTTCTTCTTCTCTCACGCTACCCCCGTCCTAATTCACTCTCTTTCGGTCACTGTACTCCCCCCAGAAGGCAGAGCAGTCCTTTTAAATACCCCCGGCTCTACCATTAGAACAGTAGAGAATATTCTAGAACCTAGGAGAGAATTCACATTTTCTTGTACAATAATGCACTTAAATAAACAATACACAATAACATTCATGACAAAAACTACTGTAATTCCTAAAGTATGAGAGAGAATATCAAATAGAAATGTCGAAATTTCTAGAATGCTCCTTATATCTCCAGATATAAACCAATAATTCTGGGGAGGCGGTAGCTCAGTCGGTAGAGAGGTGGCCTGCGGTCCTACTGGACCCAGGTTCAAATCCCCGCTGGGGCAGGGAACAGTTTAAGGATTTGAATTTAATAAAAACAGACTTTACTGATCTACCAGATGACCGGCCGACATGTAAAAATACCCCCGCTAATACCAATACACCAGTCCAGTATGAGACAGCCCTAGCATGTATCCAATATGGACGGTGGGTGTTAGCGCCGAAGTGGTGATATGTAGAGGTGTATGGTATGTAGGTATGTAGGAGGACTACTGGGCCTTGAAAGCAGGCTGTGAGGCCTATGTCGAGAGTCGGACACTCACAAAAAAAAAAAAATAAATAATCCTGCCGCACAACACTACCCCTCCCCGACACAATCACCTAACCCTACCTACGTACAAGTATATACATGATAATCTTCCAGCCTAGCAGGTCATTGCTGTCACCTTTGCTGTCTAGGTTCTACAGAGTCCTCTGTTCCTAAACCATCTGCCCAGTCATCTCTTCCAGTTGCAGCATCCCGTCGAGCAAGGGAAGACTGACAGCCTCTGTCCCCACGGCAAGAAGACCTGGATTGCCAGTGCTGTTAATGATTCCAGAGCTCTCCTGGTGTCCAGGAGGTCCTCAAATTCACTCAAAGTGTACCTCCTAGGTCCATGATATCTCCACAGACGATTGGCATGGACAGAGTTTGACCTGGTTCTTTCCCCCTCCGGGTGCAAGTCTGGAACAGGGACCTGATGTTTCATCCCATACCTCTGTTTCAAGATCTGTGCCAGCTTATTGTAGTCACCTTGATTTCTTTCTTTTTTTCTGGTGTATCAGGCTCCACTCCACCAACATATGGTGATCTGCAGAGAATGTATGTAGGGTGAGAAGTAATTGTATGTGTGATTGTTGTGTTGGAGTGGCTTTGGATGTGTGTGTAGTCTGTGAAATAAGTGTAATTGGCCCGCGCTAGCCGACTGGATGCAAGCATACTTTGTAGTATGCGACACTAGTTCAACCACAGCACCCCTTATGTCCGCCAAAGCAGTACTTGATCGGAAGAACGCTTCCAAAGTTTATCACCCAGGCAGGGCGCGAACCCTCGTTCTTCAGTGTATGAAAACGCACACTTTACCACTGTACCACAGAGGTTCTTCCTTATCCAGCTGCGCAAGGACATCTACAGTGGAACTTTTCAGGCTGGTGGCCAGCTGAATCACACACTGCCGGTTGTTCCACCTATTCTGACCAGCCAAGCGCTGAAACTGGGTGCAATAAGCTTCCCAAGACATTGTCATCAAAATCCTGAAGCTTTTTCATCACTGTCATGTTATACCACCTTGAGTGACACTACTCTGACTCAAAGGGACATTTTTAGGGACCATGGTCACTGTCCCCCTCTGCACACCTGTCACTGGCACCTAGAGGGTGAGCTGGGTGCTGACCCTCAACCAAACACTGTTCAAGGACACTGTGACTTACTTCCTGTATTTCACTTCTCACTTTATCCTCCACAGTACAGGAAACCTCTTCCCCTTACTTCTCTTACCTGGTCACTTATTCTCTCTACCTCCCTGTACACCTCCTCTTGTTGTTGCTTCGGTTTCCTGGTCACATCCCTCTGAAACACCTGATTCCAAGCTCAGCTTCTCTCTTCAAATACCTCTCGTAGTTGATGAAATTCCTGTCTCTGCCCACTTAACTGTTCCTCTAGTCTTGTGTGGTGTTGTTCTTGGGTCTCTTTATGTTCTTGATATTTCTTTTGTTCCTCTTGCTGTGCTCCCAACACTGCACGTAAATCCACCAGAGATGTCCACCATTTTGGCAGCCTGTCCACCAAGCTTCTCTGTCACTCAAGACGTGTCCCATTCCTGACACCAAATTGTTGCACCATAAGGTTCGTGGGTATGTCGAGCACGACGCGTTGCCAAACCAGAATGTTAATCAAAGGTTGCTCAGCACTTCAGGATTTTATTCCTTCCAGGCAAAGCTGAGGCACACAAGCAAAACACTGTGGCTTCTCTCTCTCTCTCCCATGCTACCTCCGTCCTAACACTCTCTCTCTCTCTCTCTCTCTCTCTCTGTTTCTGTCTCTGTCTGTCTGTCTGCCTGTCTGTCTGTCTGTCTCTCTCACTGTACTCCTCTCAGAAAGCAATGCAATCCTTCATATCACCCCCAACTCTACCACTAGAACAGTACAGAATATTCTAGAACCTAGTAAAGAACTTACATTTTCCAGCGCAACAATGCACTTAAATAAACGATACACAGTAACAATAATAACAATAAGTGTAATAACTGTTTAATTTGTTTCAGCATGCACGCTGAAGAAACTTTTGTCAGTTTCCCTCGTGGTAATCCCACACTATTTCACCCGCTGGCGAACTCTGGTCAGCTCCATCACCACGTCTGACAGTAGTATCGGCGGGAATGTGATGCCACCAGCTATCCTCCTCCTCCTGGAGAAGTACGGCTTCAGGGGGGCCACACTCAGAGCCAGTGTCTTAAACTGTTGTGCTGCAGCGATGGTCTTTCACCCCGCTGAGTGGCACAGAAATAACTCATACATCGTCTTTGCTAGAGGTAATGAGATAAAGAACAATCATGGGCACAACTTCAGTGAGGGAGGGAGGAGGATGTCTGAAGAGGATACTTGCTGTCGCCATCATCAGTATGAAGGCCTTGAAATTACCAAGTGTTGTGGTTGCTTCCACTGGAATCATAAGTGCATCAGTGTTTATAAATGTGTTTGCCTTGGTGTCATTTGCCATGCAGGGAACGGGATTTCTCCTATGGGAATCCTCATTTTGCCTCATTGGAGGGCGTGTGAAATCTTTGTAGCAAAATACTGACTGCTTTCCTCAGCTGTTGTCCCAAACTACGAATGCGACTTGCTTGTACTTGTGCAATCATCGTGGCTGCTGTTACCGTGTAGGTAAGCTATGTAACTTAATATTGTCAGACTGGAAAGTAAGCAGGAAGCGAATATGAAAGAAACTCAGTCTGTATTGTCTACTTTCACGAACATCAAGTGAGTGCTAATCATATGGCACAGCAGCTTTGGGTGGTAAGTGTATGACATTAATTTGTAAAGTCTGCCCTATTGTGCATAACTCTTTTGGTTGATTAGGTTAAATTTCTGCACCACACAACCATTCCCTTGTAATGTCAGCTTCAGAAATTCGCATAATATTTCATTTCAGTGTCTCACTTTTTTTTCTTGAGAGAGGACTGGTATGTTCTGCTCACAGATACTTCTGTTTGATATGATGTCTCAAGAAATAATGACGGGCACGTTTGAAATGTGAAGTAGACACAGCGCTATAAAGGACCATCTTTTGTCCTAAACTCTCCATAATGGCTGACTATGACTGACCAATATTTCAGGCACCTTCGGAACACGAATTTCCGGCATACGAATCTCCATTTTAACAATTGTCAATACTGTGCACCCATTCCCTGTATGCTATTGCCCTGCAGTTGATCTATATCTCCTCTTGTTCTTTTTTTTTGGGGGGGTTCCTTAATTCTGAATGACAAATAATTCTTATTATTATTTTTAGCTAAAAATGCAAAAAAGGGAGTAACATATGTTAACAATAATTTAAAAGCACCCAAACCTTCATAGGCTAATTACTGGATGATAATAACCCACATTTTAAACAAACACTAGATCACCCTAAGTCAAAGTACATCATCAACTTGAGTCTACTGCAGAGCAAAGGCATCTCTCATCTTTTTCCACTCTGACTTACTGGTTTTCAGCCTGTTCCGTTCCATCCCAGTGATTCTCTACTCAGTTACCCAAGTTGTTCATTTGTTCTCTGCTCTACGAAGGGTGCAACACGCCCACATTCATTAATACTTTTTGCTCTGAATGTTTATATTCTCTAACTTCGCCTGATCCCTTGTCCAGGAAGTTCTCTTTTATCTCTCTATGTAACCTCTTAACACAATACTTTACATTCCTTTCTGACCTGACTTATAAAATTTGCGTTCCAAGGATTTTGTTCGACTCCACATTTGTGATCTGTTAGTTAAAAGAAAAAAGAAATGCTGATTGTATAACTGCCTTTTTGAGCGCAACGGTAACTGCTTATTCTTTAAGAAGTATCTGTGTTGTTTAAAGCCCTCCATCCCTTTCCTTATTTTTCGCTTGATTTCATTATCATTTACTGGGTCTGCCTAAATTGCCTGTTCTAGGTATATTATATGTATTCTTCAGCACACTGAAGTTCTTCATCTCCTATTATTTCTGGATGAGAAAGAACATGCCTTTTAAACATAATTTTGTCTGCTTCATATTTATTTCCAAGCTTCAGAATTTCCCCGTTCAGGTCACCTATCATTTGTTGTATGTAGTTCCTCCCCTGATTTACTGAAAAGGGCAGTTCGTCTGAAAATCTAAAATTTCTTAATTGCTTACCATTTCCGTAAATTCCTTGGGCATACCAATCTAAATTTCCGAAAAATCTTTTAAGCAAGCAGTGAATAACCTGGCTGAAACTGTGTCTCCTTATCTAAACGATATTTTTTATTGATATTTTCTGGCTATCTTTATGGAGCTTTTTGGCGACCCTGCTGCCTCCATCATTTTCTAATATCTTAATATACGTTTCATCTATACCTTGTTCTCGAAGTCCTCTCGTCACTGCAGCTGTGTCAACTGAATCAAGTATCTTTTTTCATGATCAATTAATGCCATGCACAAAGTTTAGCTCTGATATAAACTTTGTGCTCAGTCACCTGATTAATAACTTGAACATGGTTTATTGTCGAGCAGTCACAAATGGGTCCTACTTGTTCTGGATGGTTTGCATCTAAAGTAAAATTAATTCGATTTGTTAGGACTTTTATTAGAAGTCTGTAAACAATAGCGAGAAGGCCAACTGTTCGGTAGTTCCTAAGGTCATTGATGTTACCTTTTTTTTTGTGATGCAGAGTAACAGACACATTATTTTCAAGATCTGGGAACAGTTTTGACTTACAGACATTTTCAAAGCAGCATTCCTAGTTCATTTATTCCAAAATCATCTCCACCCTTAATACGATTAGTGGTGAAACCATCATCACCACATTCCTGTCGAATTTCTAACATCTCGACACCCCTTGGGTTAACTACTTCAGTGCACATGACGCATGCATGTACGCTTGCTAATGTCATTACTAAACAATGTTATTACCGCATCAAATTGAATATGCATTTTTCATTATATGTTGCTACATTTAGACGATTTTAGACGATATATATATATATATATATATATATCAGACTCTTTTTTCAATCACAGCAAGACAAACTCTGTGGTACAGTGACAGAGTGTGCGTCTCGCACGCTGGTGGGCGCGCGTTCGCCTCCCGCCGAAGTTGTAAATACTTTGGGGAGCGTTCACCGAACCACTGACATCATTGGCGGACGCAAGGGGTGCTGTGGTTGAACAAGTGTCGGATTCTAATATGCTTGCACCCAATCGGCTTAAGGCGGGCCGATTACACCTGGTTCACAGACAACACACACATCCAAAGCCACAACAACACAACAATTATACTCACAAGCACTTCTCACCATACATACAGTCTTCTACCAGACAGCCTAAGCCACTGGGTAGAGATACATGGCTGTATCGTCCCTGGTTCGGTAGGGATAGGTCGGTCCTGCAGTGGACCTCAACGGCTGATGACGATGCATCAGATTCTTTTTTCAATCACAGCAAGACAAACTATCAGTTTTTCATCAGTCAACCTTTCTCTTTCATCATGTTTTAGTCTAGCTTTGAAAATTCGTTGACTGAAAATATATGAGAACCTTTTGGAGTCTTCATATGGATGAACGCCAAGTTTTCATTTTTTTTTTGGGGGGGGGAATCTATTTACAGCACATTACGTTGGAAACAGTAAAAAAAATTATGCAACATATTTCATCAAAGATTGGTTGCCTTTCTGAGCGCTCGTGCTGAAGCCGTCCACGTGTGAATGAATGCCTTTACTTGGTTTTGCAAACCTGTTTCTCAGACATGAATTAGCATCCTGGTAAGTACCTGTTGCCTCCAAATTATAGTTACTGTAACCTGTAAGTTGTGCAACGTGTCAAAGTCTTGCTCAAACTTCACTAATTTGGTAATAATTTGCTCCTTACCTTCAATAATATTTCAAAGGTTAGTCAGAGCCACCTCATACTTATCATCCTCAACAGGCAATTCTTCTGTCAACTTGTAGGGTGTGCCTATCACCTCTCCTAATAGACAGAAGACTTATTAACACTTGAGATCTGGTCTGTCATCGACTAAACACTTAAACATATCCCTGAATGTAGTCCAGTTTTGTTCACCATCGAAACCTTGAGTGAAGATCTTAGGTAACGTTGCTCTACAGTATACATTCTCCGTTTCACTGTTCGTTTCGGTTGTTAGGTTTTCAATCATCTTCACATTTTTTATATAACTTTCAACGATTTTCTCATGTATAGTATGTCCTACTTTATAACTCCCTTCGTCATCATCTTTGAGGATGTTTGCTTACAACTTTGCCTATATGACCCTTCATATATAGACCACCTAATCATTTGAATATTGAGGAGACATATTAACATCCCTTTTGCAACGGTGTTTCCTTGACTGCCTTATTCTAGTCGGTATTAGCTCTCATTACCCCCTCTTGGTTGTGACTACCAAATTTTGGCGCCTGGTGGTTTAGCGAGTAATTACGGAACTCCAATCGGATTGAGCGCGTGAAGGTTTATATCCAAGGGATGGTTGGGGTTTATTGCTCACGTAATACGACTCAGGGATGAGTGAGGCTGGTCACTCATCTGAAATGTCAGGACCAACTTGCCTAGCCCCGGGCTCCTACGCTTTTCATGGGGCAATGTAAGATTGGATGATGGATGGATGATGGTTTGTGACTCGTGGCAGTTTTTAATAATTAAATGGATTTTTAAATTTAATTTTGTAAAATGATAAAGGGCTTTTAGTCCATCCTCTGGGTTTATAAACCGCTCAAGGAATATTTATTCTTATAGCAACAGCTGACATAAAACTGTCAAATATAAAATAGTTTCCCTGAATATATCTTCATTTTCTCTCAAGGAGAGTATGTTTACAATAATTATGCGAAGCAAATGATAATCCTGTTAATTCGCAACCGGAAAAAGCATCAGGACGAATATTTATACCCGACTGTTATCTGAGGGAAATTCTGATCACCATCTTTAGACTGACGTTAAATCGCTGCCCGGTGAACGATAAAGTGGTATAGTTCGCCATAAAAGTCGTGTCTTCGTTCCGAACCCCGTAAATATTCGAACAGATAAATCGAAGCAGCAGGGATAACCTCACAAGTCTGGCAACTGTGTCAGATCAGACGGTAATGGGGGAGAGAGAGAGGGAGAGGGAGAGATCGAGAGAGGAGTTGGGATCCGGCAGCCGACCATGCCAGACGTCAAAGCTGACGAAAACGCCTGCGACCCGTTGAGGGGGGCTAAAAGTCAGCCAGAGGTTCCTGCAGCCCAGAAGATCAAGGGGGCTGTGGTTTGGTTTAACGTAAGTGCGGGGTACGGTTTCATCAAACACTGGCATTGATGTTTTCGTGCACCGTTCGGCGATCATTAAGCCGAATCCACGACACCTCCAACGCTCCCTAGGTGATGGAGAGCGGGTGGAATTTGGTTTGTTTGGGACTCCAAAGGGTCCCGAGGCCCGGGATGTTACTGGACCGGGAGGTGTGGCCGTGCAGGGCTCTGCTCATGCACGGCGACGTCTCACGGCCCAGGGACATCAGGCTAGGGATCCTGGGAATCCTAAACAACTAAATCTTCTCATGGAGATGTGTGTTGCGGCGGCGAAGGCTTTTTGTGGGGGTGATAAGGGGGCTTTGCGCGTTCTCCTCCCTAGGATCTTTGAGGAGAACGGGCTGCCTTGCCTTGTCATTCCCGAGTGCTTCGCCCACGACATACACTCGATTCCCCGCCGACGGGGTCGTAGGGCCCAGCAGCGACGATCTGCTGCCCCTCGTCAGACCCCGAGGAAGAGGCTGCGACTCGAGGCTCCCCTCAGCAGGGAAACTGTCACTCCCTCTTCTGTTGACGACCCGGCAATGTCAAAGATCACGATTCAGACCGCGGCACAGGTTCACGAGCAACCATCGATGACGGAGGAGGGGCAGGAGTCTTCAGATACTGCTTCCATGGCCGAGGAAGGGTCGACCGGCTCCTCGGCCGAGGAGGAGAT
>JAGKTI010004391.1:0-11313 GCA_018397915.1 Birgus latro
CATAATATGTACATAGATACATAATTATATTCATACATATATCATTCATACATAATTAAGTAGCCTATGTATATACAGTATAATCAAATATATCAATATGTACAGTATGTATATACTGTATATTCACATATATATAAAAATGCATTTATATATCTATATATATATCTATATCTATCTATCTATCTATCCATCTATATAGTTGTGGACTGAGTCGCGGATAGGTACGTGAACAGATATCTAGACATACATATGTTTCGGATATCGGTAGATTAACTGGCAAAATGAAGGAAAGATAAACAGACAGGCAAGCTGCTGGACAAATAAATACCGGCAGCTTGACTGGCATACCGGCAGTGATGGTCTGTAAAATATATGTACAGACTGTTTGACAAATATTCATACTTACATTCATACATACATACAAGTATAGACGTACTGTGCATAAATACAGTATATCTATCATCTAGTCATTTTTTTTTTTAATCAGGAGGGTAGGGACGCAGGTCTAGGATCCTCAAGACGAGGGTGACAAACCTCACCGTCCCTTGAGTAGCATTCTGTGGGCAATAAACCCCAACAATCAGTGCCTTGTATACAGAACTTTACCAAGGTAACTAATACCTACGGGGGTGAAGCGGGGGCTTCAGGGTCCAAAAATGGAGCTTTGCTTAAGTCGATTAGTATGCGGAAGTGAAGCATCTCGATTACGAAAAAAGGTTAGTGTAGGGCAGACGGAAAGTGCCTCTCACTGAGATGCCTCAACATTTTAAAATGTACTGAAATGCTTCAGGGCTTTGGTTTTATTAAGCTGACAATATGAATTTCTTCTATTGAGCCATACCGAGGATAGTCGCTAGTACTAAAAAAAAAAAAAAAAAGAAGTACTAGTGAATTTTATTCCCGTAAAACTGCAATCTTTTTATCCTTTTAGCTAGCTCTGCATTATCAGAAAAATCAGAGGCAACAGAGACTCCGTCTCACTCTCTCTCTCTCTCTCTCTCTCCTGTTCTACGTAAAAATGAGTAATACGTAGATTCTGAGTGGATTCCGGTTCCTGTCAATATTCCTGTCAGTAACCAAGTTTTCCAGTCCAGCCGAGACCCAGTTCTACCAAGGACTGTCAAGACCCGATTCCCATTCCTATCAAAACTAGATTCCCATTCCTGTCAAGACCCGATTCCTATTCCTATGAAGACCAGATTTCCATTCGTGTCAAGACCAGATTTTCATACCTGTCAGCAGCCGACTTCCATCCCTGTCAAGGCTCAATTCCCATTCCAGTCAGCAGTGCCGTGCCATTCGTCCCAGCAGACAGATCTGTTCGCTCAAGCAATCCATCTGAATTCTGATGGCGTAAAATATGGGAATTGCCTGCCCAAATGTACAGATGGGAGAACAGACTGATTGTGTGTGTGTGTGTGTGTGTGTGTGTGTGTGTGTCACTGTGCAGTATATGTGCGTGTATTTCTCTAACAATAAACAGTATGGTACTAACAGCACTAAAGTAAACATTTTTATTCAGAGAACTTTCCGAAATGACACCTTCCATCGTTTTGAGAGCCCTGGATTAATGGTAAACAGGAATCAGACTCTGAGGTAAGCAGTGCTGAATGAAATTTAGATCTATTTATTATTATCATTATTATTATTTTTGCGTATTTTGTCTTCCAAGGCAGTGTAAGTTAGTAATAAACAGCGCTTACTAAATAATTTGTCTGTTGCTGATGTACTGTACAGAGCCTTGAAAACGTGTGAACAACCAGTGCTTTTCCTCTGCAGAGGAGTGAACGTCTCTACGATTAATCCTATCATCGCCTTTCTGTTGTAGACTATGTCATTCCATCTAACACCCAACGACATGACTCAGCTAATAGTGGTCATATGGCGAAAAAGGACTCGATTCAGTCCAATTTTCCTTCAGTGTTGCGAGGTGCTACTGTTCTAGGTTCATTCTATAATTTTCTTAAGCTATGCCTCTGCCGTGATGATAGAGTGTCATAACTAACTGTTGACTGAATAAAGATTTTTGCTGAAGAGCTGGTACTATTATTCATTATTAAGCACTTCTTTCCGAGCCATTATGTTGCTGAAGGTTTCTGTTGTACGGATTTGCGATGGTAGTGTGTTCTTTTTCTTCTGTGTCAACCCCGTGCTCCAGGGTCTGAAACCCAAACCTTGCTGAATAATTAGAGGCTGTGTTGGCAGTACGTCCTTCCACATCCTTGCATAATGTTTGTACTTGACGATTCGTACTGATGATATATATAGTAATGGTACAGACTCCGACACACGCAAACAGTCATTCCACAGTTCGAATTTCACAAGCATTACTCACACTACAGACATCCCTTCCCTATTCGTATCTCACCACCATAGGGAAGGGTTAATTCCAACTAATGTTCTCGCCTCGAAGACAGGATCCAGACCTACAGTGGACCTCGTATGGAGTGTTACAGTTATACTGTTGTATGTGTAGGAATGTATATGTGTCTGCACGTTTTATGTGTGTGTGTGTGTGTGTGTGTGTGTGTGTGTGTGTGTGTGTGTGTGCGCGCGCGCGCGTGTGTGTGTGTGTGCGTGTGCGTGCGTGCGTGCGTGCCCCTGGCAAAAGATTTCGAGCCATATAAAACTGCCTGATTTAAGTCCTCCTAACATAAAAGCCCATCCTTTAGCGACAACTTGCTTGCCCTTCCTACTGACAGAAAATTGTTGGACTCGGAATTTGCATAGCGTTCTTTAGGGTCCTTCCGTTGGCAGTAATGGGGTGGTGCGAGGGGTGGGGTTCGGGGTGTAGGGAGTAGGATGAAAGGGACTGAGGGCAAAGAATTAGATGGTGGAATGGGTAGGATACGGGACTTTAGAGGGATGAGTTGAATAAACCTACTCCGTCTGACCAAGCAGACATAAATCGCAAGCAAGTAACCGCCTCTACAGGGCTGTCCCATGCAGTGAACAGATGCTCTTCTACTGCAGACAGCACCTCACCACAGGCAGGCACAGGGAAAAGTGTGTAGGTTTGGTTCCCGGATAGTCACCGCATTTGCGTCTCTCCACCCAATTATCAGGGGTACCATAGTATGCTCCACATCACTCAGTAGTTTGATTATACAGTATGGTTACCACCCAGCATTGTAAATGATTTCCTGGGTTAAAGGAAACCATTAGCCTTGTCACTCAGTGTACAGTCACCTGTAACTGAAAGAAGAAGAATAAAAAGTAGCAGAAATGATGGGAGAAATAGAAAGAGGAGAGCAGATACAGAAAAAAGAATGAAATAAGTTAAGGAAGAAGTAAGCAGCAGTACATCAAGTGAATACCTGACGGTCGCCACCATCTACAACCACAGGTGAAGGGTAAGTGAGGTATACAGCTGGAGCTGGGATACTGGGAGGACTGAGTTCCAGAATCTCAGAAGTGAAACCCAGAAAAAACTGTTGACATGGAGAATAAATGTTGGACTGAGTGAGCAAAAGAGCGGCAAAGACTGGCTGATATTACTGACCAACATGGATTCTACAAGTCCACCGAAAGAGCCAACTAAGCACAACATAAACCCTGTTCGATCAACCGAAGGAGAGCTCCTGAAAGATAAGCAAGAAATCTTAGAAAGATGGGCGTAACACTTCAATGTCTTACTGAAAGGAAGAATCCCGGTGGAGCACAATATCCCTGATAACATCCTAAATACCCCTCAAGCGACAGAACCCGATGTCCCACCTACTCTCGCAAAAACCGTTCAAGCCATCTGATCCCTAAATAATAACAAAAGCCCTGGCCCTGATGGCATACCATCTGAACTGATCGAAGAGGGTGGCCAGTTACTTTAGCAGTGCCTCCATAATCTCATACTGACTCTCTGGAACAAAGAGCAAATTCCATCTGAATGTCTTATTTCTGATATTGTAACCACCTACAAGAAGAAAGGGGACCGCTCAAATCTTGACAACAGCAGAGGCATCTCCCTTCTTGTGAATGCTAGCAGAGTACTAGCCAAGATAATATTATCCAGACTAATGGAACATTTGACTGAGCTAACACTTCCTGAAACACACTGTGGATTTCGGAAGGAACGAAGAACCTGTTATTTAATTTTTGTAGACCGACAAATACAAGAGAAATGCCACGAACAGAACCGTGACTTGTATATTGCATTCATCGATCTTGCAAAACCAACAGAGAACTTTAATGGCATGTCCTTTCAAATTTTGGAGTTCCGAACAAATTTCTTACCTTCCTAAAGAGCCTGCGTGACAAAATGAATGCTCGAGTGTCCATAGGTGGAGGCTAATCTGAACCCTTCAATGTGGATGTGGGTGTAAAGCAAGGATGTGTCCTGGCTCTTGTCATTTTCATCATCTATCTCACTGCAGTCACCCTTTTAAGTCACCAACAAAGGAACTCTGATGATGGAATAAAAACCCAGTTCCATCTAGACGGAAGCTTGTTTAATCTCAGACATCTTCAGGCACAGTCAAAGATTGAAATAGCTCATTTCCTAGTGCTGCAGTATGCTGATGACTATGCTGTCCTGGCACATACCCCAAAAGCCCTACAAAAGTCTCTCACCATCATTTCCAACATATATCAGAATAAATGTTAATAAAACATAAATAATACCTCACAGAAACAACACAGGAAAGCTTCTTACATTTCAGGTAAATGGCGAAAATGTAAAACAGATGGAGAATTTTACCTACCTCGGTAGTGTGCTCACAGATAAACATATCACTGATGCTGAAGTCCTTGCACGAATCAGTCTTGCCTCAGCCTCTTTTGGGCGTCTCAAATCCTGAGTTTTTGAAAACGCCAACTTGAGAATCGAGACGAAGGTATTAGTATATACAACTGTACAGAATGTCTCTCCACCCTCTTATACAGTGCTGAATCCTGGACTACTTACAGCATCACATCAAATATCTTGAGTCTTTTAACATCCAATACTTACAGTGCATCCTAGGATTCATATGGAAGGATAAAGTCCCTTGCTCAAAAATTCTCCAGCAAACAAAATCAACCAGTATAGAAACCATACTGGCTAAGAAACAGTTCAGATGGGTCGGACACGTGATCCGCATGCCAGAGTACCGCCTTCCCCGCCAGGTTTTGTACGACCAACGCCCTGCAGCACGCTGCAATCTAGGTGTACAGAAGAAGAGATATAAAATCATATAAGGAAAACCTTGAATAAACACAACACCATACCAAATTATCTTGGAACCAATGCCTCTGACAGAAAACCATGGTGAACTCTCTGCAGCGAAGGAACCATTCATCTCAAAAGAGCTCGGAACCTGGCCAGAGAAGAGTGTAGACAACGGAGGCACGACCAAAACAGAGTTCTCCCAGCAAACCCTGACTTGACATGCCGACTGTGTGGCAAAGTTTGTGGATCCAGAAATGATCTGCACAGTTACACACGTTGACACCAAAGACTGATAAACTAACCATCTTAATAAGTATAGTAGCCGTCGTCTTCTGCAATAGGACAGCTTTAAATAAGTACAGTATTGGGAAGAGTTGGAATAGGGAATGAAGGGTGTTGGGAAGGACTGTTGAGAAGAGGAGGGCTTCGAGAATTAAGAGGGATGGGAAGGATATGGAATATGTAAGAGTATGGAAATGAGGCGAGAGAGGTAAAGGTTTGGGGTGTAAGGAGGAGTGAGACAGGCGGAGAGTGGGGTGAGAGGACACAGGATTTTTTTTTTTTTCCCTCAAGGGTCTCGTAATTTTTTGTACCACCTCCCTCAGACTTTCTCTATTTAATTTTTGTTATCTTTCTCTTTCTGAACTTATTAAAATCCCTTAACTGGTTTTCCCTCTCTCTATCGCTCTCTCGTTTTTCCAACCCTAATTACTCCCCGCTTTTTTCCTCATCATCACGGTCACGTCCAATCTTTTCCTTCTAGGCTTTTCATCAATCGGTACAGCGACCCTCCGACTCTGGACTTATAAAGATGGAAATAAAGATCTAAATATAACACACAAAGATTTGGGAGTGTAGACGTGAAAAGAGAAATTTACAGCAATATAATAGGACCAAGTAAGATAGGAGATTAACTCCTTTTTCATTTTATTACCCACCTCTGTCCCGGAGGGGCTCGAGGACGGATATTGTTATCACTCGGTTTGTCTGTTTGTCTGTCTGTCTGTCTGTCTGTCATTTAACAGCTTTACGCAAGAACTACTGGTGCGATTTTGACTAAAATTACAGGGATGATGGGCTATGACCTTCTGATCACCTGATTAAATTTAGGGCCAAAATGGGCCCAGGCCCAGGCTGTAGGCCAATAAAAAAGGCAAAAAAGGAAAAAAAGAAAATAATCGCCATAACTCCTTTCAAAATAGTCATATCGACATGAAACCAAAACCAAAAGGTGCCTCTTTCAAATCTGCATCTTATAACATGCCTCATTACATCAGGGAGGTCACCCACCAGTTAGCGGTAGGGGGGTCAATGTCAGGTGAGTTGGGACTAAAATTTCAAATCGTCATAAAATCGTCAATTTTCACCCGATTTACTTCAGATATGAGATATGACGTCTTTGAGTAGATATCCTGTTGTCTTTATACGTCAGCGCTAAAACGACTGTCGGGGACGGGTTGGCTGTGTCTTGGCACCGCTTCTCGTTCTTCCTTTCTTCAAATGACTTTATTCAGGTAACTGATTTTTTTTTTTTTACTGGAGGTGTTAGATATAGCCTTAATCAAACCCTTAGCCAGCCAACTTGAATAAAATAATTTAAAGAATCGTCTGGTAGAAGACTGATTTAAATAAAGAAATGTTTTAGGGCGGGAGAAGTTACTGCTGGAAAAGCCTTACTCGGAAACTGCAGCAGTCAGAAAAAGGACACAAGAAATGAACCTCCCTTTCTCACCCTCTCCCCAAACCTACCCTCCCTCCACCCCGTAAAAATAAATAAATAAATAAACAAGTAAAATACATAAAAAACATGACAATCAGTAGCAGCGCCATTCAGTTGCACTAAAGGAAGAAAATGGGACAATGGGAAAGACGGAATTGATGAAATGCAAATAAACACTGCTAATATCACTACGAATAGAAGGAAATTTGGTAGAACAGACGGATTTGAGAATGCAGAAAAACAGAACAGCGCATACCTCCGCCAATGCCACTGCAGGATCCGGAATCGGATTCGCCTCAAAATTTAATCAACTTTTCTTTTAGGTCCATGGACCACCCGTCCACAAAATTTTATTGAAATTCATTTGAGAACTTTTGGAGATATCGTGTGGACAAACAAAAAAACAAAAATCCTGGATCCCGATGATGATCCGGACCACCAGAATCAATGGCTTGTTCCTTGGGCCATACCCTACCCCTCCGAATTATTTCAGCAAAATCCGTTCATAACTTTTTGAGTAATCCTGCTAACAGACAAACAAACAAACAAACAAACCCCAGCAAAAACATAACCTCCTTGACGGAGGTAACAAGTGAGCTTAAATAAACTGGAGAGAGAGACAGAGAGAGACAGAGTCGAGCGACCAGGAGACAAACAAAACATTCGCTCTTTCCTCCTCCAATCTCTTTCCACAAATCTTCTCTCTAATGTTGTCTTTCATCCCTCTTCTACACCGCTCTCTCCCTCTCTCTCTACCTCCCACTCTCTCTCTCTCTCTCTCTCTCTCTCTCTCTCTCCAGAACTCCGGCTATGACGACTGGTGAGGTCAGAAACACTTCCTTGGGACCAAGACTAAGACGGATTAACTCTCTCTCTCTCTCTCTTTCTCTCTCTGCTACACGTTCTTATCTTGCTTTTCAGCGGTAGTAACAAAGATTTTGAAATGCCTCTCGTTTCTTTTTCTCGTTCCTTCCATTTTCAGTCTTTCTCTTTGCTATCTATCAGGCTGTCTGTCTATCTATCTGTCTATCTATCTGTCTATCTACCTATCTATCTGTCTATCTACCTATCTATCTGTTTCTTTACCTGTCTATCTATCTATCCATGACTGATAATTTTTATTTTACCAGTCTTCCCATCACTGCTTTCCTCTCTACTTTTTGTACCACTGTTCTTAGCCTCTCTAACATGTCTTCTGTATGTCTGGATTTCTGTCTGTATATCTGTGTAACACTCTATCTATCCATCTATCTATCATATACCTGTCTATGTGTCTATGAATTCATGTATCTTTTTCTTATTTAAACAGTCTGCTATCAATTACTTTTTTTCTTTATTACTCCAGCGCATCTCCTCCCAGTTTCTATTTTAACTTTCTTTCTCGTTTCTCCCTCGTTCTTCTCCTCTCCCTCGTCCCCACTAATAAATTATGCTAGAGGCAGAAGGTTGGATATGTGGATTTCGGATCGCTTACACAGTCGATTTCTTGGCTTCTCAGTGAAAAGAATCGCCATCAAGGTACGCTTCACTGGGGAGGTATGGGTATCACTGAGAAAGGGGGGTGTGAGCTGGAAGCCAGACAGTGAAATGGCGGGGGACAGAGCGACATGGAGGCGATTTGTTTGTGGTTACACCTTACGGGATTAAGGCGTCTGGTAATAGATAGAGAGATAGTGTTTACCCCTTCAATACGGTGACGGCGTTTTTATATTTTTCATGCTGCAACCAGATTCATCTTATTATTAATAGTGGACGTTTGTGCGGGGAAGGGGTTGGTGATGGCCAGTGCCCACTTTAGGCACAAAATGATCCTCAGGTTTAAGTGGCGAGTGATGAGATGGGTGGGTGGTGAATTGAATGAATGGAAGGCAATGACTGATTATGTGTGCATGTGGATGGGAGAATAAGAAGGTATGTAATGGATGCAAGAGCATACAGAGGTTGGGTAAGCGGACTTTCTGACCACTACTTGGTAATGGAGAAAGTCAAGGTACAAATGAAATGGATGAACAGAAGGAGGGATGAACAGAAGGAGGGAAGAACAGGAGGAAGTAGTCCACACAAGGAGGGTAGACTGGTTGCAAAAGGATGGGGAAAAAAGCAGAATATAGGAGAGAAGTGGAGGAGAGATTGGGTAAATAGGGTCTCGAGAAGATGGGGAAGTGGAAAGTGTGTGCAAGATATTCACAGAAGAAATTTGTGCAGCATGTGAGGTGGTGTGTGGGGTGAGGAGAAGGGGTGCAAGGAACAGCATGGTGGAATGAAAAGGTGAGACAAACTATGGTGCAAAAGAAGAAAGCAGAGATAGTGAGTGGATGGGAAGTAGAGGCATGGAGGAAGTTGAGAGATGGAAGAGAGAGTTATATGTAGCTAGGGAGTGAGAGGTGAAAAGATAAGAAGGTAAGATGAGAGTGGATGAGGAGTTTGGAAGGAATTTGAGTGTAAAATGGAGGGAATGTAAGAAAATGTTCTGGAAGAAGGTAAAGAGAGCTAGACAGGGAGATAAGGAAGTTAATAGGGGAGTGAAAGATAAAAATGGTAGATTGATAGTGGAGACGGGAGGAAAAAATGAGCACATGGAGAAAACACTTTAAGAAACTGTTAAACGTAGAGAATGAAAGTAATGAGAGTATAAGAGGCTAGGGAATGGCTTGGAGAAGGATGGAGATGAGAAAGGATGAAGAGATTAGTAAGATGGAAGTAGTAGAAGCAATGATGAATGTCGAAATGGGAAAGCCCCAGGAACTAATGAAGTGTGTGGTGAAATGATAAAGAATCGGGGAGAGATAGCAGTAGAATGGTCATGGAAGATATGTAGACTGGTCTGGGAGAAAGGTAAAGTCCCAGAGGATTAGAAGTCAGGTATTATTATTGCCCTGTACAAAGGAAATGGAGGAAAAGAAGTGTGGTAATCATAGGAGCATTTGTCTTGTTAGTGTAAGAGGAAAAGTATATGGTAGGGCACTTACTGACAAAATTAGGGAAATAACAGAGGAATTAGTTGCAGAAGAACAGGGAGGTTTTAGGAAGGGAAGTGGATGTGTAGATCAGATAATTCATCCATTGGTCTTTAGTGGAAAAGTCTTTAGAGAAGGGAAAGTAGCTGCATGCAGCCTTCATGGATATGAAGAAAGCATGTGACAGAGTTGATAGACAAGGAAATTTAAAAATATTAAGAGTGTATGGAGTAAACGGGGAGCTGTTGAAAGGCGTGAAGAGTATGTATGAGGGTCCTATGGATGCAGTGCATGTGGATGGTGAACTGAGTGAATTTTACTATTTGAAGGTTGGATTGAAACAGGGACGTGTCATGTCTCCATAGTTATTCAGTCTGTATATAGATGGGATCATAAAAGAGATACAAGGTAGGGCATTGGAGGTTGCAGCAGCCCTAATGAGAGAGGGCAGCGTTTGGAAACTTCCTGTACTGTTGTTTGCAGAGGATACTGTACTGTTCAGTGAAGACGAAGGGGAACTGCAAGGCTTGGTGAATGAGTTTGGGAGTGTCTGTAAGAAACGGAATCTAAAGGTGAGTGTAGGGAAGAGTAAAGTTATGGTCTTCGAGAGAAATGAAGTCACTGAATGTCCAGTAAAGTTGGATGATGAAATGGAAAATGTGAGTGCATTTCAATACATGAGTAGAGTGGTGAGTAAGGATGGAAGTTTGGAGGGTGAAGTGCTTCAAAGGGTACAACAGGAAAGAATGGTTGCTAGTTCTTTGAAAGTGGTGATTAGAAATAAGGAAGTGAGCATGGAGGCAAAAAAGTCGCTGCATGATAGAACTGTGTTACCAGCTCTAATCCATGGAAGCGAAGCGTGGACCTTGTTGGAAGTACACAAGTCAAGAGAGAGCGGTGAAAATGAGTTGTTTGAGAGATGTGGCATTACTTGGAGTGACAGACTGACAAATGAGGAAGTGAAGGAGCGTTGTGGTGGGGATGTGGATGTGATAGAAAGCGTTAGGAGGTGTATGCTGGGGGTTTAGGCAATGAAATGGCTGGGGATAGGGCAACATGGAGGCGATTTGTTTGTGGCCACCCCTTACGGAATTAAGGCCTCTAGCGATAGATAGATAGATTATTATTATTATTATTATTATTATTATTATTATTATTATTACTAGCTTAAAATCTCCCGAGACCTGAACAAAATCGCCTTGAGACTATAAAATGTCGAAAACGTCATCGGACTGAAGAGGTTTGCGGTTACTGCTGTCGTCAACCTCGCAGCCGGGGATGATGTGGAGGTGGAAACGAGGATTGAGGGAATCAGTGGTTGGCATTCGAACAGAAAACGCCAACTGTGGAGGCCAAATGTCTGTGGTAGTTGACGTTAAGGAATCCGAGACAGATTTCATACACACACACACACACACACATACACACACACACACACACACACACACAAACATTCACAAACACACACACACATTCACAAACACACACACACA
>JAGKTI010004391.1:11427-23845 GCA_018397915.1 Birgus latro
TCACACACACACACACACACACACACACACACTTCCTCCTACTTAACATACTTCACCAACAGAACTCTCTCTCTTCACTACTTACGTACACTTAATTGCTCACGGCACACTTACATATAATAATTTCGTTTCCCAGAATTAACTCGGTGAATATAATGAGGCTCTGGTTCAGTATATTTTCCTACCTTTGATTCAGTTCAGGGGATACCACTTGTAAGGAGAGGGTTGATGAAGACTATTTTAACTATGGGTGGCCAGCCTTAATTGTAGTAACTTTATATTTTTATTAGTTACCCTGTAGCAGTCTGCTAACTCAAAATTTATCCAAAACCCACACGTCTGCCACTCACTGTAACACGTGCTGGGAGAGAGAGAGAGAGAGAGAGAGAGAGAGAGAGAGAGAGAGAGAGAGGTGGGGGGAGGGAGGGGGGAGAACCTTTGGACAGTGCGTTGCAGTACTCGCCATCAACCTATCTCAGCCACCCGGGACACCAGACTGACGTGTGGGGAATAAGAGGTGAGATTAGTAAACACAGCTAAAGGAAAATTAGATAAATGACAGTATATAAACAACAGAACCGTTGGGAGTGTAAGGTTAGACAACAAAAGCCAACCTTGTTATTTAGGTATGGCGTTCACAAACTGTGATATATTTAGGAGGCGGGAAGGGGCAAGGGTGCTGAGGTAGGGGGATGTACAACCTTGCAAATCCATAGTTTTTTTAGTGTTGTGTGTCTTAGGTGCTTAACAACAGCCAAATATTTGCTGAGTCCAGCTTGCGGTTGGGGCTGCTCCATTAACATATTAAGCGCTAAGTCTTCTTTAACCAGGATAGTCACTAGCTGTAACCAAGGGAGAACTGAGTCCAGACTGGAGCCCCCAGGGCGGCTCTAGGGATCTTTTATGTGTCTAATTGGATGTCAGACGATGCTTCCCAAGGATATGTTCCCTATTCACAAAGAGTCTTAAGTTGAGCATTTATATAAATACAATAAGATTCTTTATGTATAAGTACTCAGATTCGTGTAATAACTTGCACAGGTTGCTTTTGTTCCATTTTAGGCAAAGATCCCCCAAGGGTCCAGCAAGAAACAGCTTGGCTGTTCTAGTTAGATATAGAACAGGGGTTCCAAACCAAGGAAGAATAATATTATCCTGTGTAGGGGAATGCTAGGAATTAAGACAGGAATTAAGACAAAGGACTATAAGAAGAATTAGCTCTAGGAACCTTTGCTACGATTATGCTTGAATATTTTTGTCCAAAATATATAAAGAAAATAAAAAATAATCGTTAGGTTGCCAATTGGAATTGCTAGGCTGAATAAAGTTTCCTAATTTTAATCATCATCAGGAATGAGGAGCGTAGGAACCCGGGGCTTGGCAAGATGGTTCTGACATTCAATAAATTGTTTAAAAGAGACCGCACAACTGGGTGGCAACCAAGCACAATCTTCAGTCGGCTTCCTTCTCTCTTGCCTCATGTGAATCCTCAGAATGTTCTATCTGTAACACTGTCTCTCTCTCTGGTGCCTATGATTCCAAACATTATCAGCTAATCTTTTCCACCAGGCAAGATTTATCTGTGCACCAGGTAATAAATCTCCTTAAAATTAGTGATTAATAATAACCTGAACTAAACTAGAAGAAATATTAGTTCTTAAAGAGATGATTAAGATACTTGCATGTTTCCAGCGCGCATCGAGTACAGGTTATTCATCACATGAATGAAGTCTGAACAAGAACTGTACATTGGCTCGTCTCTCCTTAGCTTTATGAATCCTCACGAAACCATCTTCAGGTGATACGTCATGATGATGGTGATGGTGGTGATGTACAGTTTATGTCCTGTATTTGCCAGGATCTATTTGTTCCACCATCACTTACTGCATTTTTATACAACCAAAGGTGACTAATCTCTGCTACTGAATAGTAGGCTGATAACGTCACTGGTAAGTTACGTACTGTGGTAAATAGCTAATTGTTCCATAATGCTAGATTTTTTCTTTTTTTCGTGGTGATTTAATGCTTTTCTCAGTTAATGTTGTCAACATATTTAGCACGATGGTAAACAATATGCTCTCTCTCTCTCTCTCTCTCTCTCTCTCTCTCTCTCTCTCTCTCTCTCTCTGTTTATGTATTTCTTTTTGTGCAATAATGTGTTTTTGTTCATGTTTATGTATTTGTGTGTGTATTAGTGTGCCTACGTGTGTTTGTGTACGTATCTCTGTTAGTGTGTGTGTGTGTGTGGTTCCTTGTTTAGGTGTGTGTTTATGTTTGTGTTTCTGTGCTGGTGATTCTATGTTTACGACCTGTGTGTTTGTGCCTTTGTTTTTGTTTCTGGTCGTGTGCTTCTGCAGGCGTGCTTGTGTTGGTGAGTTTGTGTGTATGTGTGTGTGTGTGTGTGTGTGTGTGTGTGTGTGCGCGTGTGTGTGTGTATGTGTGTGTGTGTCTGGGTGTCTGCGTTCGTGTCTCTGTTTGTGTCCGTGTCTCGTTGTTTGTTTGCTTGTTTGTCTGTCTATCCGTTTTTCATAGCAGCAAACGTTAGCAGAATGTATCTTAACATATACAGGATACATTGCATAGGAATATGTAACTGCTTGCCTATTACAATCCTTTCAGTACGATGGCGACCCTTTTCATGGCCTCTTGTATTCCAGAATGATTCCACTGAGCATATGTGAGAACCTTTGAACTGGAGGATTGGTGGTTCTCTTTTTAACCTGGGGAAAAATGTCAAGAATGCACTATATTCAATGGTTATCTGAGAGGGCTGAGGGACACCATCTGACCAACGTGGGAGGAGTTTAGAATACCTTATAAAATGTTTGGCACCGTTGATATAGACAGACACAGATAGACAAGGTTAAAGATACGTAAACAGATAGTGCAATATTTACCTTTCCCTATCCCCTTCCATGTGATTTCTAAGTTTTATACGTCATTAATTAGATCACACCTAGACTACTGTGTGCCGCAGTCGTCCCCCAATCTTATTATGGACGAAGAGGGGATCGAGAGAGTGCAGCACAGTATCACAATAACGATTCCATCCCTGCGAGTCTTACTCTACGAAGAGCGACAAAAATGAATGAATAAATAAATAAATAAATAAATACGTTTTCTCTGGAAAGCTCGACGACTCAGAGACGCTCTAATACAAGTATTTAAAGTCAATAACAAATCTGACGATGTTAGATAAGATAATTTTCGAAATACAGAATGATGCTTTGACTAGAAATATGCAATGAAACTCAAAAGGAAGATTTGCAACACTAATACAGAGAAAAAACCACATTAAGACTCGTGTAATGAAACAATGAAATAGGCTACCAGCAACAGAAGTTATTGCAAAAACCACTGATAAGCTTAAAATTCGGTTAGAGAAATATTTCATGGCTATAGGCTGTAGCTAACTAAGTGTTTATTTTCAGGATGAAGTGATGCCAACGACTGGGAGATGTTTGGTTAATAACGAGAACATTTGGCGACTGTATATGTTTTCTTATATAAATCTGTAGAAGATATATTGCATAGTGCATAGAGACGTTCCCGTTCTCCCTTTCCTGTAATATTTCCATGCTTGTTCTTTCTAACAAGCGTGGTATTTTTTCTATCTGTTTTCTGGCAACTTAACGGCATGGTGTCGTGGGTGGGGGAGAGCCATTCGCCTTTTCTATCTTTTTCTCTTACACGTTGGGTAGATCTTAGCAGAACTCCAGCAGATAGCCTCGTCTTAGGCCAACAAGTCTCCTGTTATCTGTACTTCCTATGTACTCCTGTGTACTCTTTGTCTGTCTGTCTGTCTGTCTCTGTCTGTCTGTCTGTCTATCTCTGTCTGTCTGTCTGTCTGTCAGCCAGACTGTCTGTCTGTCTGCCTGTCTGTCTGTCTCCCTTTACCTTTACCTTTACTCCACTCTTCTTTCTACCTCAGCTACCTTCAATTTGTCTCACTCTCACGTCTCCTTTCCCGTGCTGTACCTCCTGTCCCTTCCCTCTCCTTGTTCCCTCCCCTTCCCTCTCTCCCAGTGTCTTTCCTCTCCCCTTGCACTCACTCCCCTTACACCCCCGTCTTAAATAAAAGAAAAATTCAGCCATTCCTCTCTTGCAAAAACCTCTCCCACCACTTTGCTCTCACCCAAATCTCCATCACTCGGCACTCTCTATCCTTCTCTGCTTCACCGACCAGACAACAAAAGCTCTCTCTGCTTCTTTCTTTCCTCCTGTTCTTTCCTTTTCTCCCCTTTACTCTTCCCTCCCTACTCTAGTCGTTGATTCCTTCAGTACGAAAGACGAAGATGTTTCTTGTGCTGGAAACTGGATTGACAATAGGAAAAACAACAGGAAAAATACAGTCGCAGTAGTGAAAGGGTTGTTGGAGGTTGCTTCTAAACCCTGCACTACGAGAAGACCTTCCCACATAGCATATAATTAACTGGAGGTGGAAAACAAAGGTGAAGTCTTACTGAAGGAGTGAAGCCTTTCAAAGCGCCCTTCTCCTTCCTCTCTATTTCCTCCTGTTCCTTCACATTTCCCTTCCTTCTCTCCTCTCTGTTTTACTTCTTTCTCCTTTGCCCTTTCCTCCTCACCCCCATCACTTCCTTCTTCTTCCCACTCTTCCCCTCCCCGCTCGCTCTCTTACCATTCCTCTCTCCTTCCCTTTTACTTCCCTCTTTCCCTCCTTTCCCACTGTTGGTGGAGATACAGTATGTTACCTGCCCCAGGTGACTTGTCTACCTTAGTTAAGAGTGGCTAAATGCCCCACTCAGAACCGAATCGTTCATTACTTTCAAGTATGTTCTATCTGACTATCTACGAGTATTTATCTATGCTTTAATCTTGGAAGGGTGGCCACAATCGAATCGTCTTCATGCCATTCTGTCCTCCACCATCAAGCTGCTCTCTCCTCAGTTCACGCCTTATTCATACAGCTGCATCCCATCCCCCCATCTCATCTTCGGTCTCCGTTTCCCCCCTCTGGCTCACTCAATACACACACTCCAAGTCAATCTCTCATTCTTCATTCTCTCCATATGGCCAGACCATTTCTAGGTACTTCCAATGTTTTCTCGCACATTCTCATTGTTTGTGGTGGCTACATCAGGTCTTTACAGGTCCTTCACACCAAACATATATTAAAATAATAATAATAATAATAATCACCCTCGCCAACTATGAAGCCTTAATAAACAGTAATGGAATCATACACATTATGAAGGGGCAAGCAGAGAACCTAGTAAAACATTATGCATCACTTCTCAAGAACACCACTTCACATGGCCGAAACAATCAAATACATACATACAAACATACAAAAAATGAGAAAGAAAACTAAGAAGACATGAAAAAAGAAACTACAAGCAACTTCTTCGTTCACCTTATGTCCAGCAAAGATAAAAGAAAAATGCATCAAAGCAAAACTATAATTATAAACTTTCACCTCAAACATCTTGGCCCCATAGCCATACATACCCTCACTGAAATCCACAGCTTTCCTTGGACCCATAACGAAACACCCGTTATAGACAATGCGCTGTGGTGGCGTTCTAGATGTGCTGAAAAAGTGCTGGGAGAAATAGCCTCGGATGATTTGATCTTGTAGAGAGAGAGAGAGAGGTGGGGATTTAAAGACTGATTATATATAGCATGTTTGCTCTAACCTGTCAAAAACTTTTACTCTAAGGTCAATTGATGGGTAAATGTAGTCAGAATAGATGGTGGAATTGATCAGAAACCAGGGAGACTCATTCCTTCCTCATAACTAAGGATCAATGAATTTTACCTCTCCACGACATAGTATTCATGTAGTGGTAGTGTCCCAGGTCCCCGAGACGAAAACAAACAGACAACAGGAGCGTGTATGCGAGTCAGGTGGAGGGTAAGAGGAGGAGAGGAAGTCCAAGGATGAGAATGTGATGGAAAAGTATTTAAGTGAACTGGAGAGAGGAACGTCTGACAACAAAAAGACAGGAAGAAATGGGGGCGATTTGTTCGTGGCCACCCCTGGCATCTGGCTGTAGATACTCGTACGTATATGAAGGAACGAAAAATATAAAACAAAAAGACAACCAAAAATGAAAGGGAAAGCTGGTGGAGAGGAACTTCTAGGTACCGGTAATTTTCCCTGTCATCTGATAGGGAAATCCACAGTCAGCTTCCCTACAGCTCCTCCTGCACCATTTAGATTTATGAATTCTAACTGGCAGATACTGTTGTGCAAGATTTCTAGAATGAATAAACGAGTATAACTACGAGAGAACAAATACGACTGTAAAGTGATTGAACGAGCTATACTTATTCGACGTGAATAATCATCAGAAAGAAAAATGGATGAATGAAATTACGATAAAACACACACACACACACACACACACACACACATACTCTCTCTCTCTCTCTCTCTCTCTCACAATCGCGCAATTTTGATCCTGTGAGTAATGGGAAGCTGTCTAGAGTTAATTCACTTTAATTTCGAGGAGATTTTCTTCCTTTTGAAGTCTATTCGAGTGGTGTAGTGGTAGAATTAGACAATATTATTGTTTTACATCCTTTCCATGGCGCTTTGTAACTAGAGTCATATTCTGGTATTTATCTCTTGCTATAGCCTAGTATTCAAGGAGATGGGAATATCACACCTAGGTGAAATGAAGCGAGCATTGATAGCTCAGTCGGTTTCATACTGGATTTATGTCCAGAAGACGCTTTGTTATGAGCTCGAATCCCCTGATAACTACTGAGTTTGTGCAGTGTATAGTTATAGCCTAACACCTGTTTGAAACAGTTAAAAAACCAAACCTACATCATGTCAGTACAGTCAGACCTCTACTTACGAAGTATCAACTTATGAAAAATCCGCAGATACGAAGGAAGTAATTTTCAGGTGTAAAAAAAAAAAAAAAAATACCGATTTAAGCCGCGCGCCATGTACAAGTCCGTGGTCCCCAACAGATGCCGACTGTGCACTTCTGCCTTCCTCCTGCTTGGAAGCATAGAACATTGTTATCAGCACAAGTAACATCAGCTGCGATTTTTGTCATTTAGACTTAATTATTTCCCCCAGAATGTCTCAGAAATGGAAAAGTAGTGAAAGTGGTGATGGTAGCAAGAGAAAACGTCATGTAATTACAATGGAAGCCAAAGTGGACATAATTACGAGAGTGCAGAGAGGAGAGAGGCTGAGTGAGGTGGCAGGTGTGTTGAAACTGAATCCCTCAATTGTAGGAACAGTTTTAATGGACAAGGAACTTTTCTCACGCAGTACTGTGCAGAATACGTAAATATATCACAGTCTTTGTATTTATGCTCGTTTATATTAACCATACATGCATGAAAATATGGGTTACTAAGAGTGATAGAAGTTTAAGGGAAAAAATGATTAACGAAAAAGACTTACGAAAAACCCTCAGGAACCAATTATTTTCGTAAGCTGAGGACTCCCTGTATCTACTGTCACTAGCTGTATATTCTGTTTCACCTTCTGTGCCTTGTCTCTGTCTTTTGTTTCATTATCTGTGCCTTATGGCCATCCTACCCTCATCCTAACCTCCTTTATGACTTACTCCCTACTTCTATCTAATAGTGTACGGCTCATCTCTTTCACCGTCTGGAACTTAATTATGCCCTTTCCTCCTCCAAAGCTACACTGCACCACCATCTAGTACCACTGTCATCTGTTTAATCGTCTAGGTCTTGTTGCCGGACTAAACAGCTTGGGTGTGCTAGAATTTGCATTACCTTCCTAATCCCCTATGACATTATGACACATCAGCCTACTACCACTGTCTTCTGTTTCCCCGTCTGTCCCTTTTACCTGTCCTCCCGTCTTCTGCTTCACAGTCTGTGCCTCGTATCCGTCCTATCCTCCTCCAAACCTATACCATACTGCTGTCTAATGCCATTCATTATCTTTAATTTCATCACTGTATATATCTTGCTTCCGTCCAGCCACCTCTTGCTTCCCATATTACTTTGGGCCTGATAATCTCACTAACGTTATTCATATGTTTTTAGTACCTACATAGTTTGCCTTGGTAACATACAAATGAATTAATGTGACCTGTGCAAGATAAATCCGTGAAGAAGAGGTGTTACGAAGTTTTCTATGACACCTTTTATCCAGCACAACACGTGGCATATTCCGTGCTATAGATGCTCCTCAGTCTCTTCCTTCTACGTGCAACAGTTATACATAAGATAGTTGACAGCACTGGTTTTCTTTATATCCGATTTCTAAATACTTTCGTCACTGAGGTGAAAATATGCTTTCGATGTCGTTAATAACTCGGCATAAGCATCTAATTCATTATTTTGGATTAATTTTATAATTTCATGGTGTTTTTTTATTTTACTAGACAGCTGCGATGGCTTACTGATCAGCGTACGCATCTTGAGACGCATTCCACTAGTCCTAGGTTCTAACCAAAACCGTGACGATGGGTGCTGGTAGTACGCCCTCTGGTGTGCTACCAATGTGCGCACCCTGTCTGTCCTTCCGGTAACATACGGTATATAGAGTGATACACACAGACTCAGCCATTACAACATTTCAGCTTTCACTGACACCACCACCATATTCGTAACACGTCAGCATTGAGAAAGGTTTACTCTGGGCATCACTTTTCCGCACAGAGAAGGTCCTGCCCGACAGTAACCTAATATTTTTTTTTAATGCAAGAAAGAAGGAACCAAAGGCCAGAAGCCTGCAAACCGTTCCTTCCAAGAAAAAATAAAACAAAAACAATTCAAAAGAGAGCCAAATTCAAGATCCGTTCATTTCGAGATGCTTGGAGATCATAGGAAGTAGGAAATGCAGACAGAGGGAGACAGTTCCAGAGATGGCCAGTTGCATAAATGAAAGACTGGGAGTAACGGTTAACTCTTGCATTAAAGAGTTGGACAGATAAGGGATGGGAGTTTGTTGTTAGACGAGTGCTATGCACCCCTCGTAGAGGTGGAGGGATGCAAGCAGACAGATCAGAGGAACAATGACCATTGAAGTAGCGATAGAAAAGAGATAAAGATGCAACAGTGAGGCGAAGAGACAGAGGTCGAAGGGAGCCAGTAAGAGGAGGAGAGTTAATGAGACAAAAAGCCTTTGACTCCACCCTATTGAGAAGAGCTGCATGGGGGGAGCCTCCAGACGTTTGAGAGTTGTACTCCACACAGGGGTGAATAAAACCCGTGTATAAAGTCAATATCTGTGCAGGGGTAAAGAAGGTTCGGAGTCGGCTTAGCACACCTAATCTCTTGGAAGCAGATTTCACAAGAGATGTAATATGTTCTTTCCAAGATAAATCCAGAGTGAATGACACCCCAAGCATGTTAAAGGATGATGCAGGGACGAGCTGGACATTATTAAACATCAGTGGGTACTCCTGTGGAAGGTTTTTTCGGGTTGATAGATATAAGAACTGAGTCTCTGATGCAATAATAACAAGATTATTTTTGCCCCAGTCAGAGATACGAGCCAAGTCAGACATTAGGTGTGCCATTGCCTCATCCCTAGTTTGTTGAAGTAACTGCTGAGATAGAGGTTGCGGGAACCGATTAAAAAGGTGAAGGGTGGAGTCATCAGCATACGAGTGGATAGGGTTAGATCTACAACTTAGAAGATCATTGATGAATAAAAGGAAGAGAGTTGGTGATAGGACAGAGCCCTGAGGAACACTACTGTTGATAGATCTAGGAGGAGAGCAATGGCCGTCTACAAGAGCGGCTATAGAACGACCATAAAGGAAGCTAGAGATGAAGGCACAGATAGAAGGATAGAAACCTAAGACGGCAGTTTGGAAATTAAAGATTTATGCCAGACTCGATCGAAAGCCTTTGAGATGTCAAATAAAATGGCAAAGCTTTCGCCAAAGCCCCGAAAGGAGGATGACCAGGAGTCTGAAAGGTATGTGAGAAGATCGACAGTGGAGCATCCCTGACGGAACCCATACTGACAATCAGAAAGAAGGTTGTGATAGGAAGATGCTTTAAAATTTTTCTGTTAAGAACTGACTCTAAAACTTTTGAGATATGATGTTAAAGCAATTGGACGATTGTTAGAGGGTTGGGAATGGTCACCCTTCTTTGGGACTGGCTGAATGAGAGCAAACTTCCACCAAAAGGGAAGGGTATGAGTTGATAGACAAAGGCGAAAGAGTTTACCTAGGCAGGGTGTAAGCACAGAAGCGCAGTTCTTGACGACATCAGGAGGGACTCCATCAGGTCCATATGCCTTGTTAGTATTGAGACCAGTGATGGCAGAAAGTACATCAGCTGAAGAAATTTTAATGTCAGCAATGAAGAAGTCAGAGGGGGGAAGTGATGGAGGAACAGCACCAGAACTGTCTAAGGTGGAATTGGAGGAGAAAGTCTGAGTGAAGAGATTTGCTTTATCAGTAGAAGAAATAGCTACAGAGCTATCAGAGTAGAAAAGAGGAGGGAAGGATGATGAGGTATAGTTGTTAGAAAGGTTTTTGGCAAGGTGTCAAAAGGAGCGGGAAGAATTCGAGTTGGAGAGTTGAGAGCATTTAGTACGGATGAAATTATTTTTAGCAAAGTGAAGAACAGATTTAACATGATTCCCGGCAGAAACATATAAAAGATGTGATTCAGGGATGGGTTGACTCTGGTACGTTTTGTAGGCCCTCTTATTGTTGTGGACAGCATTAGAACAACCGTGATTAAAACAAGGCTTTCTTGCGTTAGTCAAAGGATATGAGAAGGGAATGTATGCTTCCATGCCCGAGAGAATAACCTCCGTAATGCGCAAGGCACACTCAGATGGCTGTTGGCCATGGAAGCAATAATCATTCCAGGGAAAATCAAGGAAGTATTGCATGAGGGCTTCCCAGTCCGCAGCTCCAAAGTGCCACAATCGACTTTTCTTTGGAGGGTCCGTCGGCCGTACAGGAGCAATAGGACAGGTTAAGGTAATAAGGTTGTGATCGGAGGAGCCCAATGGAGGGGAAATATTAACAGTGTAAGGTGAAGGATTAGTTGTACGGAAGAGGTCAAGTGTGTTGGAGCTCTTTCCAAGGCGGTCAGGGACACCGGTAGGGTGCTGTACAAGCTGCTCTAGGTCAGGATAGAAAAGATATTCCGTAGGCTTGTTCACCAGGTGGATCAGTGAAAGGAGAAGAGAGCCAAAGGTGGTGGTGACCATTGAAATCTCCTAGAATGGAGATTTCAGAGAAAGGAGAAATGGATTTAATGTGTTCCATCGCAGCTGAAAGAGATTCGAAGAATTTTTCATAGTCAGTAGAATTAGTGAATAAGTAAACAGCGAAGATATATTTAGTCAAAGAATGACAGGAAAGCCAAAACAAGAAATTAGAGAATTCAGAAGAATCAAATTCAAGAACACAAGAGCAAAATAAGTCATTGCGTGCTTATACACAACAACCACCTTGGCTTTGAAATGAGTATGGAGAAAGTAGGAGGATACAGAAAAGGGTTTGCTATCAGTTGCCTCAGACAGCTGAGTCTCGGTCAGGAGAGGAAGGTAAGGTTTAGAGGAGGAGAGGTGGTGCTCAGCAGAGCGAAAGTTAGAGAAAAGGCCGCAAATGTTGCAGAAATGACGAATGAGTGAGTCAGACAGCGGTTTCAGGCATCTCGTTGAGTCGTCACCGGGAGAGGGGCGGATGGTGGGGGCATTTATGGCCTCCCCCTCCCCTGGGGACTCCGAGGCTTGTCTGGATACCGCCATTTTTCTTTCTTTTAATTTTGAAAAGGAAGTGTAGTGTGTACTGTGCATGTAGTTTGGTGTTGACAATTAGAGAAACTTGTATTGGAGAACATGCTGGCCTACTCCCTGTGTTACTGAAACACTGAGAAAGTTGAGCGAAGGGGGATGATCAGGAACTAGTCCCGAGGGCTGATGAATCGGGGTCTCCAGCTCTCCCTGTCATCAGCTTTCCATCCAAATGGGCTGATACAGATATGGTTACAGAAATATTTTCTTAGGACTGGACACTGATGCCAGGGAAGGACTTTTAAGAGGCTACTCGTACATTAAAAATGTCAACTGATGAAGTAGACACAGTTGATCTAGAAGCACTTCATCAGTCATTCGATGACTGCGTTAGCTTTTTTTCTTCGGCTCCCGACACCTATCTCCTCTGCTAAAGTCATTCCCCCAAACCCCTTGAGTGGAGAAACAATGGCGAATGACTGAATAAGGGTAATACTACAGCTCTTGGAAGTGAGAGAGGAATAGAGATGGCTAAGAAAGATATTTGGACTGTTTCATGCACAATATGGTTTTGATAGCTTTAGGAAGGCTGGGGGCAGAGAAAGGAAGTGATAATGGTTATGTAGTTCCTGATATGCTAATGGCTGAATCTAGGCACTGCTATCATACAATCTAACGAAACCAAACAGCAAAATGAGATATTTATGTAATGCTGTTGTACACCATGTATCTTATATGCAC
>JAGKTI010004391.1:28849-50898 GCA_018397915.1 Birgus latro
GAAAAAAGGGTAAATGGGAGAAGGAAGAAGCTACAGGTAGGGGCAGAGAAGAGGAAGGAAGGAAAGGAGAGCAGAAGGAGGGAGGAAGGAAGAGAGTGAGAAGTTTCGCAAGAGGGTATGAAGAGTAGAGGAAGGAAGAAAGGAAATGATGGTACGAAAAAAGGAAGGAAGAGTAAACGGAGGAAAGAAGAGAGGTTAAAAAGAGGAAGAAGAGCAATGTAATAACGGAAGAAGAGCGAGAGAAGAAAGGAACGATAGGTAAGGAAGGAGAGTAGGGTGGTTAACAAAATAGGAGTTAAAGAATGGGTCAATAAAATGGATGAAAAAGAAAGAAAGGTTACATGGATTAAACATTACATCACAAAGACGTCTATATACTTTTTAATTGCTACCAACAGACAGCTCTATTTAGCTTACGAGAGACATTCCGAACTGGAGGAGTTAGCTATAGCCTTCAGTGTTCATCAGGAGGAATTCTAAGAGATCCCTCAAGTTGAACAATATCGTCGGTAAGTGGCAAAATGATCTTATGAACGACGCCACCGTAAAGAGAGAGAGAGAGAAGAAATAAACGAGATGGGAGGAATATTATGACTAACAGTGAGTCTCGTTTAGTAGCGTAATGAATTATTCCGACAAGCTCTCCATTGCCCCAACCTCCCCCCTCCCCATATTTTTAGTAGTACCTCATCCCACTTCATTCCACCCCAGCATCTGGGTCCTGGTCGTTTTGGCCTTAAGTCATTTAGGCCGTAACCTAACATAACTTAACCTAACCTGACCTAACTTCACTGTCATCTTGATGAGGTTTGGATATTTAGGCCGTTTAGGCCGTTAGGCGATTCGACCGTTTGTCAGTTTGGATGTTACGACCTAAATAACTTGCAATCGAAACGACCATGACCTCAGCATATCCACCACCCCCAGCCTCCTGAATCAGTATCTGTCTCCATCATTTCACATTAGGTTCACTGCAGAATCTAACCATATCACTGGAGGGATAGTGTTAGCCAGAATTAACCCATTCTCATATTGATGAAGTACGAATGGGAAAAGAGTGAGTGTAGTAAAAGTGATGCATGTGAAGTCAAAGCGTTTGTAGTGGTTACGTCTGTGTGTTTTAGAGTTTAAATATGGCGTCAGTAGAACCGACAGGGTACGAATGTATGTAAGTATATGGAAGGGCGTACTACCAACACTCGCTTTAAATGTTCACTACTATTTTGGCTGGAGCATTAACAACGAGGCACACGCTTCATGAGACGAGTACGTTACCGACGAAGCAACCTCAACTCCACCCTATTTAGTATCTTGAGAAGCCTCCTCCTCCTCCTCCTCTCCCGCCCCTTCCACCCCCACAACCCCACACTCTCTAGAATCTCCTCTTCCTCCTTTCCACCCCACCCCTCTATTTTTAGTAGCTCCTATTCACCATTCCCCACTCCACACTGCCCTTCAGTATAGTTTGCGTAGCTCCTTTCTCCCTATCCCACCCCACCTCTCCTGACCATCTTGAAAAACCTTCTTCCAGTTCCCCTCTACCCTCCCCACAGTCATAAGTGGCCTATCCCAGATTCCTCATCCCATCCCACCCCACAATCACACTTAGTTCCCATTAACCATCCAACTCCACCCCACCCTGCAATCATACGTAGCCCCCATTTCCCATCCACAATCATAATAGCCCTCTATCCCTCACCCCACTCCACCCCATAATCATTAGTAGCCTCAACCCCACCTCTACATCCCAGCAGTATATTTATAAACATTTTTAGAACGATGATGCCATTATGCTTTTATTTATGCCACAAACCTCTCGCTTTATTCATATTAGGAGAGTTCCATAGTAGCGAAAGGGTTAATGAGCTGGTACCGGACATTTGAAGTTCGAAAAATCTCTCAGACTGAATAAAATCGTATGGAGATAGCAAAAATAAAAATGGAAAAAAAAGGTCTTTGTGCTGAATGGGTTACTAAACACGGAGTTGAGGAGACAGGGGATTTGACAGAGGAGGGATGGTGGATGGGTAAGGGGAGAGGGAGGAGAAGAGAAGGTGGGGGGGGAGGAGAAGAGAAGGTAGGGGAGGGAGGAGGAGGAGGGAGGGTGGAAGGAGGAGGAAAGCGAAAGGTGTTAGCAGAAAAGGGGGACATGATAAGGAAGGGAGAGACGATAAAATGAGAGACAATAGTAAGAACTGGGAGAGACAACAGAAGGAAAAGGATAGACAATACTCGTAAGATGGAAGGAAAGGGTGTGACGATAGTAGGAAATGGTGACAATAGAAGGAAAAGAGAGGATAAGAGGAAGCGAGAAACAAAGGCAAGAAAGGGAGAGACGTTAATAGGAAGGGGAGAGACGACCGGAGGGGAAAGAAAGGAATGACGACAGAGGGAAGAAACGAAAAGTAGAACGAGAAGGAAAAGACAGAAGTAAAGGTAAGGAGGAAAGGGAAGGGAATATTAGGGACAGACAGATGGAGACGAAAGGATAGACAGAAAGGGAGGAAAGGAGAGACAAAGGGAGGAAAGGGAGAGATGGCGGAACATGATAGAAAAGATGAGACGGCAGAAAAGGAAGATAATAAGAGACGATTGAACATGGGAGGAGTGAGTGGCTGGAGAAGGGATGAGAAAGAGCGTCATGAGGGTGAGGACACTGAAGGAGGTGCGAGGAGGGAACGGATATCTAAGTGGGGAGGGATGGGGGGGGAAAGGGGAGAATTGTAGGGGGGGAACAGAAGGGAAGGACGAGAGAATGGGGGAGGGAGTAGCTTGGAGGGGGAGAGTGCGGAAGAGGACAAGGAGAGGGGGAGGAGGAAGGTCGAGAGGTTAATGGAATCCGGAAGCCATGGTCTGATAACATCCCGGAGAGTTGGAGAAAGGGGAAGGGGAAGAGGGGAGAGACAAGCGGATGAAAGGGTCAAAGGGAAAGGGGAAGGAATTAATGTGACAAGTTTAAGAGGAAAGAGGGACTTAGAAAAACAGAAATGTGTGATGGGAAAGCAGAAAAAGATGGACGAGAAAACAGAAAAGGGTGAGAGGAAAAGGGGAAGAGGAGGGCAATTACAGGGAAGAAAGAAGACAGGTAAGAGAGAAACAGAGAAGAAAGAGGAGGAATAAGGAGTGAAAGGAAAGAAGGGGGATAAATAACACAGGAAAGATTAAGGGAGAGAAAATGAGACGAAGGTGAGGGAAAAACGAGAAAAGAAAGGGGGGAAAAGGGGGGAAGAGAAACACAGAAAGATGAGGAAGGGAACGGGAGGAAAATAAGTCCAAAGAGAGGACAGGTGGAGACAATGAAGCAGCAAGATCAAGGTGAGGTAAAAAAAAGAAGGGAGGAGGGAATAAAGGGAAAGGAAAGGGAAGGAAAATTAGGGAAGACAGAGGGGTAGAACAGCAAAAAAATCAAGGGTTGTATATTGGAGGATGAAAGAGAAAAGGGAAGAAGGACGAAAATATGCAAGAAAAGTACCTGAAGAAGTGAAAATAAAGGAAAATGAAAAGAGGAACAGGAAGTGGAATACAGGGATGCAGGGAGAAGGGAAGGGGAGAGGGGAAAAGAAAAGATGGGAAGGTGCTTGGTCTCGAACGGAAGAAAAGGTTAGGGGGAGAGGGATAACGGAGATTCAACAGGAAGGTGAAAGAAAATAAGCCTGAGGGTAAGAAAATGGCAAGGGAAAGGAACACGGAAACTTACAGAGAGAGAGAGAGAGAGAGAGAGAGAGAGAGAGAGAGAAAGAGGAAAACGCATTACGAGTAAGGAGGGAAGGAGAAGAGAAGAAGGAGGCAGAGGATGGAACGGAGGAGGAGATGGAAGAGGATGAAGAGAAAAGAGGAGATGAACAGAGGGAAGGGAAGAAGTGGGAGAAATGAAGTGGGATGGTCGAGAGATATGGGAGGGAAGGAGAAGGATGGAGAGAAAACTTGGAAGNAGGGAGAGAGAGAGAGAGAGAGAGAGAGAGAAAGAGGAAAACGCATTACGAGTAAGGAGGGAAGGAGAAGAGAAGAAGGAGGCAGAGGATGGAACGGAGGAGGAGATGGAAGAGGATGAAGAGAAAAGAGGAGATGAACTGAGGGAAGGGAAGAAGTGGGAGAAATGAAGTGGGATGGTCGAGGGATATGGGCGGGAAGAAGGGTGGAGAGAAAACTTGGAAGGGAAAGAGAAGGAATTTGGAGTGGAAAAGGGGAAAGGGAGTCAGAGGAAACGAGAAAAGAAGAGGGAAAATAGGAAAAAAAAATAAGGAAGTAAGGGACGACAGTGAGTGAAGTGAAAAGAAGGAGAAAAAGAGAAAGAGTAGAAAAAAAGAGGAAGGAAGGAAGAAAACTGAGGAAGAAAGGGGGGGGGAGAGAAGGAAAGATGGGGAAGGAGGCAGAGAGGAAGACAGAAGAAGGAAGGTTGAAGGAAAGAAGGACGGGATGGGAGGACACTGAGAGGAAGAAAGGAGAGTGAAAAGGTGAAAAGAGGATGGAAACAAAGGAAGGAAAGAGTGGGCAGGAGGGGTAGGGTTAAGAACGAAGGCAAAGAAGAAACATAAAGAATACAAACGTTAAGAAAGGAGGATAACTTTGCTTTGCAGGTGCCATCCCATACAGACAGTTTTAGTCTTGACGATCGTGTGTTTAAACTCCTTCAGCCACAGCATGTCACCTTTATTCAACATGCTTGTAATGCCAAATTGGAATCTACAGTTTTGATCGATGTGTGTGTGTGTGGGGGGGGGATGTGTGAAGAAAATAACAGCTTTTGGACCAAACTTGATAGAAGAGTTGGGCATTTTCCCAGGAGCTGACCTGTTCCAAAACAATAGGTCAAATGTCAAGGTGATATCACATGGCAAGGTTATTTTAAACAGCTTTGATCCAATTTAAATTAGACTTCATGGCAGTGTCCAAGGTAAGGTAAGGATGAAGGGATTCAGCTTTGAGAACAACTAATCAATGGTCAAAATCATAGGGCAAGGTCAAAAGTTCGACCTTACAACTCGAAACGTTTTGGTTCAGTCGGGAAAAAACTTGACGGGGGTTAAAGGTCTGGCATGGATAAAGCGATCTGATATTGAGGATTTGGTTCAAAGATCAAGGTCACAGGTCAGTCGGTTCATACAGTTTTTAGCCAACTTGAGCCGAACTTGGCAGACGGGTTGAGAGTCAGGCAAGGATGATGTAATTCGATTTCGAGAACAATCGGTCAAAGTTTCAGCCATAATGCAAGGTATAATGTCCGGGTGTGACACTTTAAGGCTTCTTGTTTTATTCTTGTAATTACTTGATAGTTTTGTTTAGTCCAGGATACACTCGCTGAATGAAGGAGATTAGTTACAGTCTTTATCAAATTTTCACTGCACGTGGACGAGTCGGCAGAGAGGTGGCCTGTAGTCTCAATGGTCCCAGGCTCGAATCCCGGCTGAGGCAAGAAACAGTTTAAGGATTTGAATTTTGCTAAAGCTTGCATTACTGATATACCATAAGACCTGCCGACATGTCATTAAAACATCGTCGCTAATAACAGTACACCAGTCCTGTATAAAACAGTCTTAGCATGTCTTTAATGTGGAAAGTGGGTGTTGGCGCCGAAGTGAAATACGTAGGTATGAGAACTGCTGGGTCTCAGGGAACGGGGTGTTAAGCTTATGTTCAGGGTAGGACCCATAAAAAAAATGCCTCGCTTATACTAAATAAAAATCATTTAATGGTTGTAAGAATATCTTTTAAAAGTCCTCAGAGTAAAGATGTCAGTGGGTATCGCCACTCTATTTAGCCGATTCTAATAAATACGTACATATATTCATACATACATACATACATACAGAGAGAGAGAGAGAGAGAGAGAGAGAGAGAGAGAGAGAGAGAGAGAAATTGACAGGTAGATATAGACAGATATTGACAGATAGATAGATGGATGGATAGACGGATAGATAGACGGAATTATTATCTTCAGCCTAGCCCTCTTCCTACTATCTGGGTGTTGGTGAAAAGACCCTCTATGTAGGGATGGCTCCGACGCGCCCGTAAGCCTAAATATAAAAAATTCTTCTTAACTTCCAAACACAGATGAATTAAATCTTTATAAACATCTAGCTTTAATCCTCATGCGCTTCTCTGCCTAAAACGTCTCATAAAACAGCTTTTGAAAATCACGCTAACACGCTCAAACTTAATTGATAAAAACTTTGATTTCTCCATCTTCTTCCTCCTCCTCCTCGTCTTCTTTCTTAGACCCCTCTAGCTGTCAAATGGTAAAATCGATTTCTCTCTCTCTCTCTCTCTCTCTCTCTCTCTCTCTCTCTCTCTCTCTCTCTCTCTCTCTCTCTCTCACACACACACACACACACACACACAAAGGGAGTTCTTTCTCTTCTGGGTCTGGTGCACGACAGATTTTGTCCGAAAATGACTGAAGGTAAATGGTCACGAATAGGTCGATTTTTACAGTTTTGATTCAGTTTAGACCAAACTTAGTGTATGGGTATATAGTGAAGAAATGGTTAGGTGACTTAATTTGGAGAACAATTGGCTTGTGCTAAAGGTCACAGGACAAGGTTAAACTTTTTGCCCTTTAACTTGAAAAGTTCTTATTGATTTCAGAGTAAACTTGGTGGAACTGTTTGCGGTATTCTGGTTTGAGAAAAATAGGTCAAAGATCAAGGTCACAAAGTAAGGTTAATTAAAATACGTTTCATTCAATTTGGACCAAACTTAGTGGAAGGGCTAGTGGTCCCAAAAGGATGAAGGATTTCGAGTTTGGGAATAACCAGTCAAAGGTCAAGGTCACAGAGCAAAGTCAAAAGCTCGAAGACCTGTTGTAAGGCGCCGGTGTTGCGTTCTCTCAGTGCTCCTTCCAGATATTATCAACAGAAGATAATATTCAACTCAAGAGAGATTGTCGAACGAGAGTGTGTTAGTAAGATCAATCATTAATCTCGTCACTGCTACGACGCTCTTCACGATTTAGATAACTTATGAAAACTTTCGGTACCTCCTTAAACATCGGCTTTACAAAACCTGGGAAATAAGTATATTAGGACATGTAACACCATCCTTAATTTTTTTTCTTTTACCTCAGTGCGTGCCGTTACGGTATAGCATAAATGCACCCGAAAAGTTTCATGATAATGGTATAAGTCTTAACCAACCATGCAGAGCACAAAAATAACCCATAGAAAAACTTGTACAGACATTTTAATATATTTTCTTTTCACTGCCTCGACCTTCTTCTGATGGTTTTATACTTGTTATTAGTTCATGAGTAGGATCCAGAACTATCACATGAGTGCAGAGCCAGAAGGGCCACACACTCAGTCACTCATCATTCTAGCCATACTGTAATTAAAGTTAGATGTAGCAAAAGTCTGGCAGATTAATAAGAAAGGAAATATGGTTAAGAAATGTTATGCCTGTTCGTAACCTCTTATTCATGTGAAGTAGACTTATGGAGTAGGTCAACCATATCACCCGGAGCGCAAGGAAATGATAACAACATGGATAACAACCGATTACACGAATAAGTTGCTAAGATCAAATAGGTAGTCTGGTCAGTAGTCACAGTAGCTGGTGGGGAAGAGGCCTCGGTACACTGTGTAGGACCTGGCATCGACCCTCTTCTGCTCAACCTAGTCAGGGCTACTTTTATTTATTTATTTGTTTATTTCAAGATAGTCAATATGGCAGCAAAGTCGCCACAAGTCCACTCAGTGCTGCATACCCTTAAAGTATCAACATAAAGTCATCTACTTACTGCCTATAGGTTAAAAGCTATAGATGACACAAATCCTTTCCGAGACTGAATTAAAATAGCTTGGAGGTAGTAGTAGTAGTAGTTGTTCCCTAGGCAGTCTGGGCAAACAGCCCAGATTCCCTAAGGAAGGCCATGGCAGAGATCGGGCCTTCCCACAGAGCTCTCAAGGAGTGTATGTTGTGTTGTTGGTGCAGGTGATTGTGTGCAATACAGTCTTCCATGATGTGCTTAATAGTATGGGGTGCTGTGTTACATCCTGGACAGGCGTCAGCGACGGAGTCTTCCAGCCTCTTCTGATAACTCAAGAGGGCTGGATGATGCCCACATCTCAGCCTGCCTAGGTGGACCCTGTCCTCACGGGGGAGATAGCATTCAGAAAGATGGATATTAGGAGGCCGTGCATGCAGCTGTGTGTTGTCTTTGAGTGACTGAATGTAACGGCGAGTGATTTGAGTATGAATATGCTTCTGGAAGCCGGTCTGAGGCTGGCAGGGGGAAAGAGATGATAGTATTTGTGTATGATATCGTGTCCTGGGTGTTGTTTTGATGTTCCTTGGTGTGTGTGTGTGGATGTGCTGCCATGTGGTGTAGTGGATGTTGTGGGTTTGTGAAGGCTGCAGCGAGAATTTGGGTGCCTCTCATGTCTAGATGATCCTTGACTTTGAGGACTTTGGTTTCATGGTGTAGGTGGTCTGTAGGTGTAGTAGCTGTGCAACCTGTGATTATTTTTAAGGCCTTGTTTTGTATGGTCTCATTAACTAACTGATTAACTGATTGATTAAGTAAATATTTCTGGCGGGCTTGAAGGTTGAATAAAATAAAGACATCATTGTAAATATCACTCCTGCCATTATGGTATTATTCTTAACAGTACCCAGCAATCCTTACCATCATCATTACCATCACGCAGCCATTCTTACCACGAAACAACCATCCTTACCAAGACACAGACGACTTTTTCACCATCCTTCCCACCTCACAGCCATCCTTTCTATCGCCTTTATCATCCCACAGACATCCTTACCACCACACACTGTCCTTGCCCGTCCCTTTGTCATTATTGTCTTCATCTACTGTACACCCTCTTTCCACTAATATTAATGTCGTGGATGAGATGCAGAAACATTATCAAGTACAGAAGTCCTGGACAGGTGCAGATACATTAGAACCGTAAAACAGGCTTTGGAGAAAGTGTACAGGACTGAAGTTCTCTCGTCCAAGTAATGTTGGTAAGACGTGGACTGATAGGGCCACTCACGCACTTATGGAAGGCAATGATTTTAATACAACTGTCATGAGTGTGCACAGCGAAAATGGTTCACACTCTCATTCACTTATCATTAAACCTTACCATAAAGTGATAAATTAATGGTAAACAGGACAGAAAATGAGGTAAAATAGTCGAGAAATGCCTGGGCTGTGTGAATCGTCATATGACACAGACTTGTAGAAAAGGCTGACCATATAATGCAGAATGTATGGAAGTATTACAGGTATGAACGACAATAAACTGCACAACCGTAAGTAGGAAAGCATTTGTAGACTTGTAAGTAGCCACATTAGCTGAAGGAGAAGAGGCTGCGATACACTCTGTGGGGCCCGACATCCATCGTGCCTCTTCCATGGAAACTCGGAACAGCTACTTTGTTTTTTAAGACATTTGACATTCTGTGGCGGCAAAGACACCGTACTGTATACCCTTGAACTATCACCAAACCCCTTCCTTTCTTTAGGATCAAATCCTCTGGGATGTTATCAATCAGATAACATCAAAATATTCCACAGGTTAATGATGAATATTTCAGATCGCACGAAATTACTTTCCGAGACAGAATAAAACTCGTTTGGAGGTGAAATAAGATAAAAAAGACGTGACTGGAAAAATCATCAAAACAATTTCGGACTTATTCTTTCCACTACACAACCATCCTTATCACTATACTCACATCCACACAGCCATCCTCATCACGATCCTTACCACCACACAGCCATCCTTACAACAATCCTTATTATAAAACAGCCATACTTACCACTACACAACCATCCTTACCACCACACACAATCATCTTTACCACTACACACAACCATGCATATCATCAAGCAGCCATCCCTACCAACACACAACCATCCTTACCAACACATAACCATCCTTACCACCACACAGACTTCTTTACCACCATCCTTATCACCGGTCAGATAATAAAACTACCATCCATGCCACGAATAAATCATCCTTACCATCATATTTTGTCATCACACAGCCATCCTTAACACCACACTGCTATCCTCTTAGCTGTATTATCTTCATCTTCATCGTCTTCTCTGTATTATTAATAGGATGGGATGGGATGGGTGCAGAAGAATGAACAAATAAAAAGTACTGAACAGATACAGGATCGCCAGGACCGTCATAAAGTGACTGGCAAAACTCTACAAGAATGATGATCCTCTCGTCCGTAACGTTAGTGACGGATGGTCGACCTGGGTCGCTTTCTGAGATAATCCCGCATCCAGTAACAAAGTACGTATAGAAGAACTGACATGAGAATGCGTAGGTAAATGGGCCACACGTTCAATCACTTATCATTCAACCGCCCCCCCCCTCGAAGTTAATGTTTGATTAATTAAAAAATTGGCAGATTAGGAAAGAATGAGAAATATGTCTAAGAAATACGAGGACTATGTGCATCATTCAGTTTTTCTGAGGCAGAGTAATGGACAAGGCAAACCATATCACACAGATAGCAAGGAAGAAATGCAAGCATGAACGACAGTAAAGTGCACAACAATAAATAAGATTTTTTTTTGTTTATAGTAGCCACAGCAGTTGGTGGTAAGAGGCCTCAGTACACTCTGGCGGCCCGGAATTGAGCCTCCTCAGGTGTTTCTTCTTGTGGCACTTTTTTTTTTTTTTTTTCCAAGACGGTATTTTACGGCAGAAAAGGCGTCCCACATCAACTGCGTACTTTATACCCTTAAGAGTATCATTAACATACTTCAGGTCGGATCAAACCTTCCAGGGTGTTATCAAGATGTCATCATATTACTGATTAGGTTAAAGATGAGATATCTTTCCGAAATTGAATCAAAATCATCTGCAAGTTGAATAAGATAGAGGAATGTCATTATAAACGTCAGCCTCACCATTACGGTCTTATTCTTGCCACCTCAATGCCATCCTTACCATCATGCAGTCATCCTTATCCCCCACCTTACCACCACGCAACACGCAACAATTTTTGCCACCCTCCTATTACTTACCACCATACAACAGCGTTACCACAACACAGCCATCCTTACCACCATTCTCCACACCGCATCGCCATCCTTGACGTCGTTATTAGCACCACACTGCCATCCTTACCAGCATCCTTCCCACTACACAGCATTCTTATCACTATAGAGCCACCTTATCATCACCTAGCCATCCTTGTCGCCATCTTTATCACCACACAGCCATCCTTACCACCGCATACTATCCTTATCAGTACTCCTATCGTAACTATTGTCTTTATCCTCACCCTCGTTCCAGTGTTATTAATGGCATGGATTGGGTGCACAAACATGAACAGCACAGAAGTACTGGATAGATGCAAGGCTGTCTGGACCGGAATGTAGAGGTTCGAGAAAGCCTTCGGGACTGAACCTATCTCGCATCCGAAAAATGCTAGCGAATGGTGGATTGATAGTGCCGCTAAAAAGGGATGTTCTCGCTTAGAGGAATGGAAAAACATATAGTACAACTGTGATATGCGTACAGGGCGAAAATGGGTCACACTCACATCAACTCATAATTCAGCCGTTACTGTGAACAACGTTCCATAAATCAACGGTTGAAAGAACAGGTAACATTTTAAAATAGTTAAGAAATGTCATAGCTGTGTGCAACGTCAAATTCCCGTGATGCAGATTTTTAGAACAAGCATACCAGATCACAAAGAGGGCATGGAAGTCGTAAGTACAAGAACTACATTGGAATAAATAGCCATAGGTATACGTCTGATTAGGTAGCTTTATCAGTAGCCCCAGCAGCTGGTGGGACGAGGCTCGGTACACTTTCTGAGGGCCCAGCATCGAGCCTCTTCAAAATGTGTATCAGGGCTACTTTATTTATTTAATTATTAATACATTAATTTATTTATCAATTTATTTATTTATTTATTTATTAACCTATTACGATGTCAATACTTTAAGTCAGAAAAGACGCTACACGTCAACTGCGTATTGCATGCCCAAAGATTATCACAAAACCCCATCATTTCGAATTAAATCTTTTGGGGTGTTATTAATCAGATGCCATCATAACATTCCGCAGGATAATGACACCTATTTCTAATTCCTTCAGCACGTAATTCCTTTCCGATACCGAATCAAAATCGTTTGGAGGTTGAATAATATAAGAAATACATGACTGGAAAAATCATCATAACCATTACGGTCTTATTCCTGCCACTGCACAACCATCCTTAGCACCATCCTAAACACCATCATTACCACCACACAGCCATTCTTACCACCACTACAATCACCACCACCATTCAGCCATCCTTGCAACCATCGTAACTACCACACAAACGTTCCTACCACCCTTCTCACCACCATACAACAATCCTTGCCACTAAACAGTTATCCTTACGGGCGCAACTATTCTAACCGCCATATTTATCACCGCGCAAACACACTTACTACATACAGCACACAGGCATTCTGGTCATCATCCACGAGGGCCACTCAAAAATTACGTAAATTTTCCCATCAAAATTTGTACTTCACCACTCCATTTTTGCACTTTTTCTAATCCAGGAGAGTCTATAGGTTAGGTTAAGTTTTTGTCTTAGTATCAGGATGAGTAGTTTCATCTGTCTTGTTAGGTTTCGATACGTTACGATACCGCCACACAATCGCCTTTACCACAACACAGTCATCCTTACCACCATCCGTAACACCACAAAACCATTCTACATCATAAAACGGTCATCCTTACCACCATCCTTAGCACCAAAGAGCCACCCTTACCACAACACGACCGTCCTTACTACCACACGACCATCCATACCACTACACAAGCATCATTACCCCAGCATAATCCATCTTACTACCACATAGCCGTCCTTACCACTGCACAGCCATCCTTACCACCACTCAGCCTTCATTACCACCACACAGCCTTCTTAACACCATCCTTACCACCACACCGATAGCCTCACTGACATCCTTATTAACACATAATCATCCTTACCATCATCTTTGTTGTCACACAGCCATTCTCACCACCACACGACTGTCCTTACCCTTACATCCTCACTAACACATAATCATCCTTAACATCATCTTTGTTGTCACACAGTCATTCTCACCACCACACAGTTATCTATCTCTCTATCTATCTATTGCCAGACGCCATAATCCCGTAAGGGGTGGCCATTTGACCCTGAGTTATTTGTTTTACAAGGAGGGGGACTAACCCTCCACCAACCCACTTGTTGACACGTAGGGAGCACGTATGGTTTGGTTATATGGTTACCACCCAGCGTTGTAAATGGTTTCTTGACTTACAGGAAACCATCTGGCTTGTCACTCAATGTAAAGCCACCTGTAAAGGAAAGAAAAGCAATAAGAAGTGACAGGAAAGATGGGAGAAATAGGAAGAGAGGAGGGCCGGCACAGAATAAGAATGATAAAGGCTAAGGAAGAAGTAGGCAGCACTACATCAAGTAAGTGGATGATTGTCGCCACCACCTACCACTATCCTTACCAAAACTGTTTACTGTAATTACTATTTTCTTTCTCTTATCACTCTTCTTAAATGGCATGGGAAGGGTGCAGATGCATGAACAAATGCAACAGTATTAGATGGGAAGATCAGCGTCGTCATAAGAGGCTTCGCAGAAGTCTATAATGACTTAGCACCTCTCGTCCGAAACTCGGTAGTGAGAGACAGCCGAACAGGGACTGCTCGATGAGATGTACCAGCACGGAAAAGAAAAATATGTAAAGCATAATTGTCATGAGAATGCAAAGGGAAAATGGTCCACATTTTCGTTGACTCATCATCAATTCCTTAACGAAATTTACATTGCATAATTTAAAATATTGGCAGAAAGAATCAAAAGTATGGCTTAGAAATGTCAAGACTACGTACAACGTCCAAGTTTTCTGAGGCAGATTAATGAGACAGCCAGCCATATCACATACAGAATGGAAGTCATGCAGGCATGAACGACAGCAGAATAAACAGCCAACAGCAGGCAAGATTAAACAGGTCTGCCAATAGCCACAGTAGCTGGTGTGAAGAGGCCTCGGTACACCCTACGGCATCCAGCATCGACACTTTCCATTTTTCTCTCTTTGTAATACTGTCGCCAGTTTACGACAGCAAAAATGCCACACGTTTACTCAGTACTACACATCCCGAGAGTATCAGTACGCCCCTTCACTCGGAATCAAAACACCCGGGGTGCTATTTAGATGTCATTGAGTAACTGCATGGGTTAAATTGAATAATTCTATTCCCTTTAGCACGAGATTCCTTCCCGAAAACTAACTAAATTCGTTTGTAAGTCGTATGAAATAAGAAAAACATCTTTGTAAATACTACCCTCATCATTACGGTGTTATTCTTGCCACAACACAGCCATTTTTACCCCCATCCTTACTATCACAAGCATCCTTACCACCATCCTTACTATCACAACCATCCTTACCACCATCCTTACTATCATACAACCATCCTAACCACCATCCTTACGGCCATATAACCATCCTTAGCACCTTTTCCACTACACAGCCGTTCATATCAATCCTGAGGGACCGTTCTAAAATAGAGTAACGCTTTTTCCAACCAAAAAGCGTACCTGTCACTCCCTGTAACACTATAACAGGGAGTCAGCTCCCTCTAAAACATTACGTAGCACAACCCTGAACTCCGATGTCTCTTGCCGGACTCTGACCAACAGCTGAATAATATGCAGGGATTATTCCACCTATTTTTAGCCAGACGCCATAATCCCCTAAGGGATGGCGTTTGGCGTTGAGTTACTTTACGGGGAAGGCACTAACCCTCCGCCAACCCACTTGCTGACACGTGGGGAACACGTATGGGTTGGTTATATGATTACCATCCAGCTTTGTAAATGGTTTCCTGGCCTACGGGAAACTATCTGGCTTGTCACTAAATGCAAATCCACCTGAAAGGGAAAGAAGAGTAAATATAAAGTGACAGGAAAGATAGAAGAAATAGGAAGATAAGGGGACAGACACAGAAAAAGAATGATCAAGGTGAAAGAAGTGGGCAGCACTACATCAAGCCATCACCAACTACTAATGGATTGTTAAGACCCTAAGATCCGAACCAAACTATAGATTTTCATCTTTATGTGTGTGAGAATTTTAAATTCACCAGGTCGGTCAGGATCATTGGATGGTTGTGATCATCAGTTTTTTACCCTCCCGGAAGAGAGCTGAGAGCTCATATAGTCCGATCTAAGGGCAAAGCCTTGATCTTTACACACGCACACACCCATCTCCTTGCTCAAGGGGGACAGTACCCATCCGCTTCGTCAGTGAAACTTTTCGCATCCCGAGCAAGGAGCGAATCCCCGTCTTTGCAGATGCTAGGCGAGAGCATTACCACTGAGCCGGCAAGCAGTGTGTGTGTGTGTGTGTGTGTGTGTGTGTGTGTGTGAACAGTACCTCAGTTTTAATCCGATTTTAAGCAAACCTTGATGGAAGGGTTGAGGGTAACAGGTAAAAAAATTCCTTTCGTTGGGACAAAAATCAGTCAAACATCAAGGTCACAGGGCTAGGCCAAACGTTTACCTTAAGAAATTAACTTAAGTATTTTAATCCAATTTAGACCAAACTTGGGCGAATGGTTCAGGGCAATGCAAAAAATGAAGTGATTCAGCTTTGATTACATTTCGATCGAGGTTATTAGGCAATTTCATATATCAGTGGTGTAGTTGTTAACAAAATCATTTTACTTTTCCTATTTCAACTAAACTTGATGGAAGTGTCGAAGCTCAGCCAAAGAGTAAACCTACTGATCAAAGGTGGCGATCACATGGCAAGAACAACTTTAATAATTTATAATTTCCAATTTAGACAAAATTTTGTGGAAACGTTGAGGATAATTCAATAATAATGAGGACTGCAACTACCTCCTCTGTAGTAAAACATGGAAACTTCGTACTCAGTCCTATTAACGTGAGCCAGTTTCTTTAAAATCGTTGTTTTGTGGTCTCTCTCCTGTTTCTTATATTTATTTTTGGGAGGGGGCTGACCCCTAAGAATCATTGGCGGGGGTCGCGCTAAATATAGCATTACGGATGAAAGTCCGTTATACAACATGTACTACGATATCAAAACCATTTCTGGTCTCCAGTCACTTCTCTGGGAAAGTTAGATTTGTTAAGTGGGGCTGACACTCCTAAATATCATGGCTCGAAAATTGTATATACTGTAGTGGAAGACGTTCGAAGTAGCCAGGCGAACTCACCCGGGAAGTTTTATTAAAATCTTTCTCCTCTTGCTGATAGTTTTTATTACTGGGAGGGGGCTGACCCCGCCAAGATTCACTGGGGGGATCACGTTCCCCAAGTATCTCATTACATATGAGAGTCCATTGTACAACTTGTACAAAGATGCACTACTTTCACTGCTTGGAATTTTTTTATTTGGTGAGAAGGGTTAACTCGCCCTAAAAATACTGGCGAATAACATTATATTGAGGAAGACATTATCAAGGAACCGGACGAAATGACCAGAGAAGTTTCGTCGAAATCCATGTGACCACTTCCCCCTATTTTTGATCGTTTTTACTTTTGGAAGAGGTGCTGACCCCCAAGATTCATTAGGGGGGGATCGCACTCCCCAAATATCGCATTACCGATGAGAGTCCATCGCACAACATGTCCTAAGGTACCAAAGTCATAGCTGACCTCTTTTCATAATTTTTGAGAATTTTTATTTCGGTGAGGGAGGCTGATCTCGCTAAAAATCATGGTTGCAAAATTTTATATAGTAGAAAACCTTCCCAGTAACCAGTCGAACTCACCTGGGAAGATTCACTGAAATCCATCGATTAGCCTAGGAGAAGTTAAGCACGCACCCACGTACGCACAAGCGCGCGCGCACACACACACACACACACACACGCATACACACACACACACACACACACACACACACACACAGCTTGAGTCTAGTACAGTGTTATAGGGCCCGTTGCTGAAAATTATACCATCCTGCTTCGCAGATCTGATAAGAGGACAGGGTCAACTCAGACAGTTTCGATATGATTTAAACGAAAAGGTGGTAGTGATAAGGGGCAGGCAAGAATGCAGCGTCAGTTTTCAGAACAATAAAAGTTCAAGGTCACAGAGAAAGGTCGTGGTTCGACTAATGTGTCTGTGTGTAAACAGAGCAACAAAAAGTTTTGTTACCGTATATATTACGATTAAACATGGTGGGTGAGTTGGGGACTTACTTATAGATTTTAAGAATAACTGATCAAATGTTATGGCCACATGGCAAGGTCATCTTTAGCAGTTTTTATTCGATGTAGACTAAATTTCGTAGAAGAATTCAGATTAAAACATGGATAGGTTCAGTGATAGAAACAACCAGAGAACGATCAAGGTCACGGGAAAGTTTAAAAGTCAAAGTCACTGAGTAAAATCAACTCAGAAGCTCTGATCTCATTTGAAGCATAATTGGTGGAAAAGCTGAGGATTATGCAAGAATGAAGTAATTCAATATTGAGAGTAAAATGTTGGAGGTCAGTGTCAAAGGGAAGAGACAAAACATATCCTTCCCTTAAAGAAGTTGGTGGACTTAGATGTTGCACTCTAAGCTCTTGTGTGTGTGTGTGTGTGTGTGTGTGTGTGTGTATGTGTGTGTGTGTGTTAAAACTATATTATGACAGCAAAGACGCCTAAGACTATTAAGAACTGTAGACCCAGCGAGTATCCCTTATCCCCTTCACTGCTGGGATAGTCAGATGATGTTATTAAGCTGTTATCCTAGTATTACAGAGGTTAAGAATGGATATTTCTAATCACTTTAGCATAAGATTATTTTCCAAAGCCTAAAAGTAAATTAAGAGGATGAATTCCCTGAAAAGGAAATTGCTGTAATAATCACTGTCACATTACGGTCTTGTTCTCTCCACTGCAGTCATCCTCACCACCACACAGCAATTCTTACCACCACACAGCCATCCTTACCGCCATCCTTATCACCAAACAACCATTTTACCACCATCCTTACTATCACACAACCATCCTTACACTATCTTTATCACATCACAACCATCCTTACCACTATCCTCACCACAACACAACCACCCTCATTACCACACAACCATCCTTAACACCATCCTTACCACCACACAGTCATTTTCGTCACTGTCCTTACCTCTAAAAAGATATCCTTACCACCATTCTTATTATCAAAGAACCATCCTTATCACCATCCTTCCCACCACACAGCCATCATTATCTAATCCTCACGACCATAAATACAATCTCCAGTTAATGAGAAGAACATTTATGAAACAGTAAGAGCACTGAGTATTAAAGGCATGAACAACGACAAATACACAGCTACAAATAGTCTGCCAATGTAGCTGGTGGATAAAAGGCTTCAGTACACTCTGGTGGCCCGAGATCGAATCTCTTCACATATTCTTCTTTGCGGCTACATTTTCTTTTCTTTTCTTTTCTTTTTTAGACAGAATTTTGTGACAGTAAAGAAGCCGCAAATCAACTGTGTAAATCAAAATGTCATCATATTATTTCATAGGTTAAAGACAAATAATCCTAATCACTTCAGCACGAGATACCTTTCCGAAAATGATTTAAAATAGCTTGGTTTGAACAAAACACCAGTAAGAAGGACGTCAATCTAAATATCACCCTCACCAACACGGTCCTACTCTTGCCGCCACACAGTCATTGTACCACCATCCTTGCTCTCACACAACCATCCTTACCACCATCGTTTCCACTACACAGCCATCCTTTTCACGATTCTCACTAGCAAACAACTATCCATGCCAGTATCCCACCTATCACACAGCCGCATTTACCACCATGTAGCCATCCTTATCACCAGATAACCATCCTTAACACCATCCTTCCCACAACACAGCCATCCTTACCACTGTATATTTCACCACAAAACTATCCTTACCACCACACACTCTCCTTATCATTACTCATACTCTAATTATTTGTCTTCATCCTCATTCCACTATTATTAGTGGCATGGATGGGATGTAGAAACTTGAAGTACAAGTGTTGGACATATGTAGTGTTACCAGGTCCAGAATATGGACATCTAGGAAAATCTACGAGCTTCCGAAAAACGTAAGAGACAGACTGTTAGGTCCGGCCCAATGGATGATCCCGTCTCTAGGAAGGGAAACGCATATGGCACAGTACAACTGTCATCAGCCTGCACAGAGGATATGGGTCACATTCATTATCTAGTCATTATCGTAAAAATTTTTTTGATAAATAAATGTCTGATAGAACAAGTAATAAAGCAGTTAAGGAATGTAAGGCCTACTCGCAACGTCCAGTTTACGCAAAGCAAAATTATGGAACACGGAACCGTATCACACAAAAAGCATGGAAGTAATACATACAGGAACGACAAAAGAATACTCAGCCAGAAGCAGGTAAGATTCAGTTGTTTTGTCAGTGGCCACAATAGCTGGTGGGGAGGGACGCCTCAGTACACTCCGTGGGGACCGACGTTGAGACTTCAGTTGTACTCAGTTTGGCTACTTTCATGTTTTTATGGCAGCTAAGACGCCACGAGTCAACTCAGTACTGTATAGTATGCAACCGAGAATCACTAAGCCACTTTACTTCGAATAAAATATTCTGGGGTGTTTTCGATAAGAATTTTTCATACTACGACATTGGATAAAGATTATTCCTTTTCGAATATGAAGTAAAGTCGTCTGAAAGTTAAACACTCTGTGGAAAACACCATTATAAATATCATCTTCAATACTGCCATATTCTAACCTCTACATAGCCATCTTTGCCACCATCCTTACCATCACACGGTCTTCCTTTCCACCATCCTTTCCACCAAACAGCTCTCCTTGTCATCATGGAGGTATGATAATTAACACCATCGTTACTACCACACATCCATCCTTACCACCATCCTTAATACCATACAGACGTCATTACCACTACGCAACCATCCTTACCACCACATTCTTATTACCATCCTTACCAGCATAAAGGCATCCTCACCATTGTTTTAGGCACCACACACCCATCGTTTCCACCACAGTTATCCTTATCAATACTCTTTTCGTAAATATTATCTTCATTCTCACCTTCATTCAGCTGTTACTAGTGACATGATAGTGTGCCGGAACATGAACAAGTACAGAAGCATTTGATAGACGGAGGATCATCAGGGTCGGAATACGAGGTTTCAAAAAAGTCTATGGAAGTAAACCTCCGAAAAATATTATGAGTTTGACTGATTGGGCTGCTTCAAGAGATGATCCCGCATCTAAGAATGGAAATTATTACAGTACAGCTGTCATGAATGAGCACAGTGAGACTGGGCCAAACTCTCATTCACACATCATTCAACCCTTACTATTTAAAAGGTTTCATAAAATTCCAGCTGACAGTGCAGGTGATAAACTGAAGCATAGTTAAGACATGTCAAGCCAATGTGCAACGTCCAATTTATGCAAAGCAGATTAATGGAACACGCACACCACATCACACAGAGAGTATGGATGTGACAAAGGCATGAACGACGCTAGAATACAGTACACATCTATAAGCAGGTAGGATTAGGCAGTTTTGTCAGTAGCCACAGTAGCTGACGGGGAAGAGGCTTAAGTACTCTATGTGAGGTTCGGCATCGAGCCTCTTCAACGGCAGCATTACGCGGCTACTTTATCTGTTCATTTTTTAAAGACAGTATTTTATGAAACCAAGGGCGCCACAACTTTACTGAAAACCCCCTGAAGTATTAAAAAAAAACACACATATCGGATCAAACCTTCGTGGATGTTATCTCTTAATATTTCACCGTTATATTACGGAAGTTTAAGATAAATGTTTGTAATCTCTTTAGCACGAAGTATCTTTTTGAAACTGACTTAAGATGATTTGAAGGTTCAATAAAATAAGAAAGGTATTACTGTAAATAATAACTTCACCATTACGGACTTACTATTGCAACTACACAACCAACCTTACCAACACACAACCATCCTTTCTAACATCGTTACCACGACACAACCATCCTTACCACGACACGGCATTTTCCCAACATACATGAGAGCCATCTAAAAGTTACTTAATGCTTTTTTCCACCCAAATTTATCCCTCCTCATCCCCATGTAAACAATGTAACACAAACTCCTTCTAAAGCCAACCCCTTCCAGAACATTAAAACATTACGCAGCACAGCCCTGAGCCTCGCCCTTTCCTGCCTGACTCTGACTAACAGCTGAGTAATAATAAGAGATCTCAGGTAGTGGGGTGTTTGACGATTTATTTATTTTTCTTCTAGATCACTGATGATGACATTTTAAATGTCGAAACGTTTGTAATAAAGATGCTGTTCACGTCTACGCCTCTTCCTTCTCATAATAAGAGATGATTAACGCTCAATAATTAGTAACCAAGTTCGACTTTTCATCAACAGATAATAAACTTCCACGGTGCAAATAACCCGTAAATAATGGACAAGTTGGTGAGATTCATTGTGTAAGGCACGGGTGCTGTTAGTAAAATGCTTGTCTTATGCGAGGGAGTGCTATCATCACAACCATAATATCCATTTATACAGAAAATATGTTATGTTCTAACTTGGTTCTGGGCACTCGCATTGCATAAGAGGATATATTCCACCCAAAGAAAAAAGAATATATTTGTATCATGTAGGCTTTGTAAATTACTGTTACAATTACTTCTGACTCCCGCCGTCCTCAGTAACCAACCGTAACGCATAGCTCGATACCCACCATATCCCATCTCCTTTACCTAATTTTTTAATGGCCTCTACTGTATACCTCCCACATAGCCATCCTCATCCCCACATAGACATCATTACCAGTAATTGTTACTTCGTTGCCTTTGTCCTCATGCTTTTCCAATTATTATTAATGACATGGATTGGATGCGGAAAAATGAATAAGTATCAAATAGATGCAGGATAATCAGGCAGTAATTAGGCGGTTCGCAAAAGTCCCTAGGAGTGAAGCACCTCGCGCCCGAAAAACGTTAGTGAGAATTAGACAAGCAGAACTATTTCAAGATTC